>VZTF01002402.1:3473060-3516328 GCA_013397755.1 Cnemophilus loriae
CGCTCCTCCCGCGGAGCGCCCGGCCCGGGGCGCCTCCCGGCCCGGGAAACCCACGGAGCGTCGCTGGGAACGGCGCGATGGCTTCGCGCCTGCCGCCCGGTGCGATGCGCGGCCGGAGGCTGCGCGCCTCTCCGCGGCTCGCCCCGCGGGGCATCGCCAAAATAGCGGCCCCGTCTGGAACACCCCGGGGCGGCAGCGGAGAGTCCCGGCTCTGCTGCAGCGCAGCGCTCCCCGCGGGCCGTGAGTTCCGCGGGAGAGGGGCAGGCAGGGCAGAGACAGCCCGCGGACCGGGAGCGCTTCTGCCCGGCGCTTCGCTCGCGATGCGCGGCCGCGCAATTTCGGCCGAGCCCAAACCCGTACGCGAGTCCCCGAGTTTAACGCGGTGGAGCTCAGAGCGGCGGGTCGTAGGTGGGAGCTACATTTCCAGATCATTTTAAAGGTCACGGGGGAGGAGGGGGGAAAAACTGTGAATGTCAAAGTTGTGCTGCAGCTACTTACATGTCGGTGCCAGAGCAGGGTGGTGGCTGTGAGCGGTTTGATTGGCAGCTTTACGCGAAAGTCCGCACGGACTCCGGAGCCCGGCGCAGCCCCGGGGGTCTGAGCACTTTTCACCGGACAGAGGCAGTTGAAGGAAGCTCGCACGTCCCCTGCTCTTCTCCTCTCCTCCTCCATCCAGGACAGAGAATGAATCCATTTCGGTTTTTCTTCCCCCGGCTCTCTTTCCGTTTGCCTACACATCCTCCAAGTCCTAGCCCTAGCTCTTAACTGCAGTCCCTGGAACAAGAGGGGAAAAAATCGTTTATGGCTTAAAAAAAATCCCAATGGCTGATTTTGTGTGTGTGTTATAAGAATGCACCCACAACAACAAAAAAGTCACTTCTCTGTCCCCCACCGTACAGCAGAAGAATAATAAAAAAGCTTTATATTTTTGCAGTGGGTATTCAAAGATAATTTGATGCCATTGTTTCTGCTACAGATGGTTCTTTTTAATACAATAACACTGCTCTTTGTGCATACTACACACAATAAAAATCGAAAGCGTTCTCCTGAATAACCATTTTGTTCTCGCTTGTATACAGGCCAACAAAAGCTGCCGTGAGGTAATGGGTTCTGTTTATTGAAGCCATAGAATAGAGGTTTGATAAAGATTTTTGTATATGGGGGAAAAAAAATTAAAATAAAGACCTCGCAAGGTCGAGCTGATCTCTGCGTATTTATTACCACTGAAATATTTTATCAATATATTTCTTTGAGTTGCAGCTGCAGGGATCCCTCCTCCCCTCCCCCCATCCATAATCAGCCCAAACATCTGTTTCTTTGAATTTAGGGAGATCTACAGTCGTGGCCAGACCTAAAAAATCCAGATTGTAAGAGCGAGCGGGGCAAAGCGGCTCAGCGCGAAGGCAGCGGGCGCTGGGGAGGCGAGGCTGAGCAGCCCCGGCCGTGCCTGTGTGCGCCTATCTTTGTGTGCCCGGCTTTGCAATCTGCTGTCCACGCACACGCACACACAAAGGCGCAAACTGCAGCTGACAGCCACCGGGATTAGCCCACGGGATTTTCCTGCGCGCGGGCGCGCCGCCTGTCCCTGCGCTCCAGCAGCCTCCGCGGCGCGCAGCTCCCGCGCAGCTCCCGCGCAGAGCGGCTCTTGCGCGGCTGTTGCGCAGCGGCGCCGCCGCCCGCGAAGTTCCCGAGCGCCTGCGGAGCCGCCCCACAAACGGGGCCGCGGCTGTGCCCCGCCGGGGCCGCGGAGCGCAGCGGGCAGCGGCAGCCGGGGGGCGGCGGGTGCCGAGGGTGCTGCGGGCTCCAGCGGAGTTCTGCTGCGCTGCTAACTTTCTGCCAAGTAATGAATAAATTAGCACCGCTGAAGGGGGAAATAAATGTTGGAGGGAGCCGCCAAGACCCACAGCGATTTTTGTCGTGGAAATTGTTTCACAGGTCAAGAATTCTGCGCCCGAAAGTCGCCCCGTTACCTAGTTGGGGATCTGGTTACGACTGTAGCAACTCGAAGAGAGCCCCAAAGCAGAAGAAAGTGCTTAGACAATAGGGCTCTGCGGGAAAGTTGTTAGTCAGTGACTGTGTTTGTCTACCTTTCTATAGGAATTAATGCCACAGTTCTCTGTGCCTCTGTAGCCTGGACTGACAGTAATCCACCTCTGTGACTTCTGCCCTTTGTGTTTTCACAAAACTCGGCTCACTTGTAGCACGACAACAGCACGGAATAATGACTTTAACCTTCAAACGTTCTTTAATTAGCTTTTTCAGCAAACTAAAAGATGTTCAAATGAGCCCTTTGACAAAAACTGACCTGAGCCTTCAAATTCTACTTTCACTTTTGGGACTAAGACGTTATTGGTTCGCAACTCGTCTGAAGTCATCTAATAAGGGATTATTTAGGAACTATTACCCACACGCCAATTAAAGCCTCTCCGATGAAATTCGGGAGACAAAGATAAGCATCAAAACGGAAAATTAAACTATTTGCACATGGCTTGTTTTTCAACAACCCATTTTGCATCTCAGGATAAACATCTTCGCGCCAGCTCGCTCCGCCGGAGCGGGGAGGGTGCGGGGAGCCTCTCCGGGGCGGCCGCGGAGCGGCGGCTGCGGCCCCTCCGGAGCGGCCCCGCCAGCTCCGCACGCCTCCGCGCAGGGGACCGCGCTGCCGGGGCCGGGGAGCTCTGCTTGCCAGGCTTAACGCCGAGAGGGGACTCGTACGGAGGGTGGCAGAGCTCACCTCCAGCCACAGAGTTCAGGCAACCTCCCGTCATTTTGCAATAGCCTTTATATGTTGAGGAGCGGGGCAAAGTGGCATAAAAGAGCCAAGCGTGTCAAAGTTCAGGAAATAGTGCAGGAACTTTCCTAGGATTCTCGAAGAAAATACCGTTTCTCCTGAAGAACTATTTTATTTCTCAGAGCAGGGAAGGAAAGAGATTAGTAGGAAATGCGTATTTTGAACCTACTGTGGTTCTTTGGGATAAATGGGAACCAGGCTCTGAATAGTTTCCTACTGACTTATCAATGAAAGATTATTTTTTTCCTTTCCAGAGAGAACAACCCGATGGCTCAGAAATCTTATGTCGTTCTTAACCACTGTATACAAATTTTGGAGAGACTTTAAAGGCAAATTACAGCAGCATCCTACGGCAAGCTGACAAAGAGATTCCAGGAATGCCACGCATCTAGGAGGGAAATACGAATCCCTCTCTTTAGCCTGAAGCACGAAATTGGCTTAAAGCTCATTTTGCAGAAACGAAATCACCGGTGCGTGGACCGGGTAGCTACAACTTTTAACGCTTTGCAGCAATTTCTAAGACTTTCTGGAGAGAAAGAAAAACAAACAAACAAAAGTAAAAAAAGTGAACCGCAGATTGGACGGGCTCTGAGAGAAATTCGCATATCAACATGCATTTTTTGCTCTGGTCTGAGGAGGGCTGGGCTCCCACACGGCCATCGGTACCCTTAAGTCTCCATGCCGAGACAGATCCCACGGGGTGGGAAAATGAACGTCCTAGATTTTGACTTGCACAATTCATTTTAGGCTTGGGACAATAAACCCCAACAAAAGAAACCATCCAAACCCAAACCACCTGCATCCAGGTGCATAGATAAAATAACGGATTTCTCCAAACTAGCTACACGTAGATATATCTCTGGGTTGCATATTCCAACAGACCAGTAAGGTGTTTGCCAGACGCGGTCTCCCGTAGAGGGACTGAGTGCCGGAGTCTGACCCAACACTGCGTCCAGAAAAAAAAAAAAAAAAAAAAATCGGAATTTTGGAGTTTCTTCCCAGGACAAAGCACTGAAGCTGTTTCAAATCAGAGGAGGAAGCCAGGCTGCTGCTGGCATTTCTCGCCCCAGTATTTCTGCCCTTGCTGTGCCCGCAGTGGCTCCGCCACTGCTCAGCCCCCGCCTGTGCCCAGCTCCGCCGCGCACGGCCCCGCGCTCCCCGCGCCGGGGCTCCCAGGTTAATCTTCCCCGGAGGAGCTGAGGTTCGCACCACACGGGACAAGCCCTTCTTTCGCATCCTGGCTCGCTGACAAGAGGGTTAAAGTTTAACACCAGAGGGCTGCCCGGGGGCCGGGCAGGGACCGGCTCCGCTGCAGAGCCCACGCGGAGTGTGGAGCGCGGCTCCCCCGCGCCTCCCGAGCAGCGCTCTCTCGGCCGCCGCCACCCCACGTGTCCTTCGGTACTTCTTTCCTGGGCGAAGGGGCTTCCCAATCTATTTCCAGAAGTTCTCAGTCTCTGGTTTCACTTTAGCAGCGTTCATGCTTTTCTAACCAAAAAGCTGCGACTGGGAGCCGTGGTGTGGTGAGACACACACCCCGGGAAGGCTGGACACGCTTCCCACCACGCCGCAGCCTTAAAAGAACACTCAGAGGACAGCGGTAGCAAGGTGTTTTTGGTTGCTTCCCCCAGCCCTCAGGGATATGAAGGTAGAAAATCCATTTACCAAAAAGCAGAGAATCTGTAGCACACAAGAGTGGCTCTCGAGGTTTGCAGGTTTGCAGGGCAGGCAGGCCTTTGCTGCGTGGAAATCTACAGAAGAACTTTAGATGTGCGTCCTAAAATTGCAGAGTTTTCTTCTGTTTAGGGGTGTTCTTTTTGTTGGTTTTTTTTTCTTTTTCTTTTTTTTCATGGTTGCCATGAGAGACCCTGATCATTTATTACCTCAACGCTTATTGCAATAATTTTGCTATGGGTAGCTGTGGCGCCAAATACACCTTTAGTGAAAGATGACCACTTGGTATAGGATAAATTTCTCCTGGGAAGAAGAGCAGAAAGTGTAGCACCAGTAATATTCTGTATTTTGTTCAAATATCTCTTGCACCTGATACTTTTATACATTCAGTTCCTTAGATGGCAACTTTCTTTGGAACCAGACTTTTTTTTACATATTAAAGATGAATTTATCAAATAAGTGAAACTTATTTTCAATAACTCTTAAATTCCCGTGTTTGTTATGCCTACATTACAAATATTTATTGATTCTGAAAGTGTTTTGGTAAATAAAATTAAAATTAAAATAAACATCCAATGAGCATACATGTGCACACAGTGTATACACATTTTACACTGCATATCTCATGCACATGCTATACGTTGTACATATGAGAACATATGTTCCAGGGCCTGGTATATAATGCTGCACATTATAGGAGTCAGGGACTCCCTTCACACATACTTCCACAGGTTCACATGGTATTTGCATGTGATCCTACATCTTAAATGTTGTGGGAAACACAATTTTGAATGCTGAATTGTGACGATATTACCGTGGAGTAAAGTGACAATTCATAACCTGCAAGCGAGTTATTTCACGAAACTTCGGTTTCCATTGCACGCGTATTGCTGCAGTGAGCAGACTGGAGCTGGAAAGGAGTGCTCCAGTCTTGGCAGGAGGACCCCAGGGAAGGCCAGAGAGCTCTGCATTTGCAATATTTTGACTGGTGCTTTTTCTCATTATCATTCATTTAAAATATAAGGGGTGAATTTGGGGAAGTTAATTTCTTTCTCTGTGGTTTCAATAAAGTTTCAAGCAGCCCATCACCACTTCACCACAGTAACATCTGCTGATCCCCATAACTTGCAGTGGCTTACCGACTTCATGAGGTAAATTCAGTTTATTTGGAAACACCCACGCTTAGACTCTCACGATATTTGCCTCCTGTTAGTCTGATTTTTCTCCAATACCTGTTTTCACTCTAACCATGACAGAACTCAAGTAAATCAGGGTCCATAAAGGGCCGCAACACATGGTACTCAACACTTCTTCCTCTGAACAACACAGGCCCTAAGCAGGAATCCCTCAGCATAATCTGAAACCCTCCACAGTATTAGAGTAGCAATTGCAAGGTTCCTGACAGGTCAAGAAATACAGGTTATTTGAAAGAACATTAATAAATGAGAATATGCAGAAATGAGGAATAGTTATTTGCAGCAGGAAAAGGGCAAAACCCTCATACTGTAGCTGGCACTGAATTAAAAAGTATACAGAGGATTAGATATCAACCACTTCTATCAAATGCAAGGGCCAGGAACCTAGGGGGAGTGAAGTGTGTAAGAACAGATGCTTAGAAGGTAAAACACCCCAATTAACCTCATTATCTGCTACAAAACTGTACTATTAATATTCTGTGTTTTTTTCAAATCACTGTTGTTGTTGTTGTTGAAGAAAGAATGTTGACTAGCATGTGTTTTGCTGCAGTCTTCCAAATCAGCACTGCCCTTCTTAAGGTCAGGGGAATGTATCTTAAAACATTCATATATTTAAAAAATATGTATTGTCATTTTAATAGGCACTGTGGATAGTTTAATTTGTATCTGTATTAAATTAAACATATGGTGAACAGAGTATAATAGATTTTCTATAATTTAGCTGCCAATGTGGCAACAGAAGCCAGTTACTCTCACCAGCAGACTTGTCAGTGGTTTGTTTACTAGCTTATTTGAATTAAAATAAAGCTTCGCTTCTGCTGACTGCACATCATTATCTATGAGACCATAATCCTGCTAGCAAATCCTATATCTTCCAGAACTGGCTCTTTTGTTTGGGATTACTGAGAGCTTAGCCTATAACAAAGAGGAATAAGGCATCCCTCTCATCCTCGTAATTAAGTGTGGGGAGTAATTTAGAAACAAACCCAGAAAGATGTACAATTTGGAGTTCTGCTTCTATACAGGATTGGGGAACAGAAGAGGCCAAACACTGATTATGTTAGCACAATATTTAAACTATTAAACTACTGTACAACAGGAATCCAGCTTTTAAAAAGAAATGGCAACTATCAATAAAGTATTAAGTTGTTTTACACTGGAGACATTTTTTATGTATCTGAAGGTATGCTGGCAAATTTGGGCGGAGCTTGAAGACGAAGATTTTAAATGTTTTTCTACATGCATACATTACCTATATATATTTTATAAAAATCGTCATTTTTAATTTAAAGAGCATAATTTAATATACAAACCTTTATTTGTTTTTTAAAGTACCCCTTAAATGTTTTAACTATTTATGAGTAAGAATATTCCCTCGGAATAAGAATATCTCTGGCAGCTGAACATGCTTGTTTAAGTGCTCTATTTTGATACCACTAAGATTTATACTTTCCTTTGGGAAAACAAGTAGCTTGAAGTTGTTAGCGTTTTACAGCCACCTTAGAAATGACCATAGCATTCATCAAGAAAATAAAGAATACTTTAACACAGTTATTCTGAGGTCAGTCTAAATTATATCAGCAATCTTTTGACTCTGTTGCTCAAGCTGTATTCCTGTCACCCAAATCTGTTTTTTCTCAAAACAAGAGTTATGCTATACACAAGTAATAGAAATTAATAACTAGGTCACAAAAAATAGAGGCCTCGGGAGTATACAGATACACATTATCTATTTGCAGAGGGCTAATAAGGACAGGGGTTGATTTATAAAAGTCTTCGACATTAATTGTCACAGATGGGAATTCTGAGGACCTCTGTGAAACCAAATGAGGCCCTAGTGAATTATAAAGCAGGTCCTTAGACTTTAAAAACATTTAGGCAAAGTGACAGTTCAGAACATCTGTTAGCCTTCTGTCTGAGTATAAACTGGATGTCATGGAGTGCACAGCTGTAGGCATTTTCTGCCTCTTTTTGCCAACATCTGTCACAGCATTACAGTAATATAGGTAATTATCAACACCTCATATAAACTGTTTGCTATTTTAATTTCTGAATAAGTAAAATTAGCATTATACCCTTTTGCAAAAAAAAAAAAAGAAAAAAAAAAATCCAGTCAGGGAAGAATACACGTTCCCTTTTAAAGCTGAACGACAGATCTCATCATTTTAGGAGAGCTGAAATTCAGACAAATATCTCTACTACAAATAAGGTCCTTAGGATAACATAAAAGACTTAGGTGAGAACAAGTTTAAATATTCTCCTTTTCTCTCTCTGTCTCTTAAAAAAAGACATCTAAGTCTCATCTGTCATAAGCAAAGAAGATCAGTAGCAAGGAAAGATAGGAAACCGTTAATCATCTGTGTTTTTTTCCATGCACAAGCAGCTGTCAAATGATGTATGTTTTACCACAGTAACAAAGCCAAGGGCTCATCAGCACCAAGCAATTTTACTGTCAGCTGGTCATCCTTCTTGTCAACAGTGAGAAAGTAAGAGATCACCCTGCAGCGGTGCACAGAAGCTCGACCTCACCGGCTGAGGCTGAAGTGAGTGGGGAAATAACCCACAGGACTTCCAGAAATGAAGGCATGTTCCAGGGGCCCCCTGACAACTCAGCAGGAAGGGGTACACAGGAAGAGGTGCTCCAAGCAAATAGACCTTCAAGCCACCTTTCCAAGACCACATTCAGGTACCCCATCAAGAGGTGGAAACCACTGCCCAGTCCTGAGGATCATCTACGTGAGTGTGGGCAGCACAGGGAAGGTTGCAAAAAGTGACCACGTACTTTGGGTTCCTCAGCTTTGGAGGTCTAGGTGATACACTTCGTAAGAACGTGATTGGCAGAAGGCATTTTCTCATTATTTGTAGTAACCAGGCTCCTGTGAGACGTTTCTAGCTGAACACCAAAACCATCAGCCTTTGGTAACAGTGTCTGACTTGGTGGTTGTCGTAATGAAAGTGATTTTGTGAGTGCCCTTCACTGTCTTTTAGAGCACAGGATAAAAAATGGTAGAACGACAAAGCAACTGTTGAACAACGGCAGTAGAGACATGTCAGCCTGAACCTGCAAGTATGAACCTGGTGATAGAAAATAATCACGTGGTAATGAGTTTTACAAAATTTCATGGAAGCAATGATCATCCCCAGCTCACACTCATTTTGCTTTCACCACAGAAAGAATAGCACCTCTGCTAGAAGTTAATGTTCCAACACGGAAAACCTGAAAAAGTGCCGCTAGCTCCTTTTATAAAGGAGGCATATGGAACAAAGTGGCCACCAATATGCTATTTTTAGTGCCTGAACTACAGTCCAGAAGATAATACCCAATTACTTGATATAGTGCTCTATACACTGTCTGAACAACAATAGTGGACTGAGAAGCAAGAGAAAGCACCAGAATATGGTTTTGAAGTCATTCAGATTTCATGTATTTTATTTTCTTCTAAAAATAAAGGCTTTGAAAAGAGGTGCAGTGTTGTCCAGGCTGAAGGAGGGGGGCAAAGAGAAGAGCTGAAAGGGAGATGAGAGCATATGGAGGTTGAGAAAGAAGAGAGAGAGAGAGACCTTGACTACAGGAAAAGACAGCTAGGGTACAGATAGCCAGACATCTAGAGAAAAGAAAGACAAAATGCTTCTGGGGTGCACAGCCAGAGAAAGCCACGCACACAGCTGTACATGTCGTACCTATAGGAAAGACCACATTCAGGACAAGCTGTCCAGTTGGGGACAATATAGGATTTTACTAATTCTACTGTTTCCGCTATTATCCACTCCCATGGACTGTGAACTGTGGTGGCTGAGCTGCAGATACATACATTTTTTCACAGTCTCTGCTAGCAATGCAGTAATTTTACTGAGGACACAGAGGACAACTCTGTGCCAGCACAGTTTGTGGCTGATCCAGCAACTTTAGAAGGAGATGCACATATCCCTTACTGTCTTGCTTTCTTATTTTCCCCTTCTCTGTCTCTTACTGCCTCCTCAGCATTTATTACATGCCTCCTCCTATTTTCTCCTTGTGTACAGTCAAAGTTAGCTGAAATTATGGATCTATTCCATGCAGTCTCCAACAAAGACAAGTCAGTGGTGAGGATTGTCTTCACTATGGTCCTAAATCACTTGTGAGATGTTGTAGGCTGAGACTATTTCTTTCAAGAGCTCCATCCCTCCACTGAACGATTATTGCTCTGGCTTTTCTTGCCAATTGTAACACTGCATCCAGGTGGATGCCAGGCAGGTTTTACCAAATTACAAGGTGGAGGATAAACATTTTCCTCCTACTTTTGTTTTCAGTGTTAAGATTCTCAAACAGTTATTTTAACACTTGCAAATAAAACTATCTTACATATTCCCATCACCCTACTCCCTAAATGCAATGTTCAAATGCCAAAGAGCATGTGAGCTATTGCAGATCGCATAATAGATGCCTACACATTCACTATTCTAGCAATGTTTATTATTGAAACAGACTGTTTTGTAAGGAGCTTTGAGATACCTAGGCCATAAAAAGTGTGATATAAAACAAAATGCTATTCAGTTCAATAGATGTCTGATAAGAAAAGAACCCTAAAATTTGAACAGTTCCTCCTCCCCTTAATCAGCCCTAACAATGGTACCCCAGTCTTGGTGCTCCTGCACACAGCAATATCTGTCTTTTAAAGAGAGGAATAGGAACGTGCCACTAAAAGAGAGTGCTCATTGGTAGAACATTGTTAGGTGCTTTATAATTGATAGTTTTCAGCATCAGCACAAAGGTAAGGGCTTTAGCCTTGAATACTACTCACTAACAATATACCCACATACAGAAAACTAGTGCTAAATGTATTTATTAAAATAAATGCTTTAAAATTGTCTGCTTTTCATACAAAGTAATTATCTTACACTATGTGTAAAAGGTACTTTTGTAATCAATGGTATACAACCAGCTTCAGATACAACCACACACACATCCCATTACACACAGTGATGCTCATCAGATTGCATGGGACTGAATCATTTCATTATGTTCTGTAGCTTAATTCTTCAATTCCTGTAGCTTCAGCTGGAATTCATCCAGATCAGCCCTGTTTTCTAAGATTAAATCAAAATACTTCAAGGCCACAACTAACAAATAGCACAATCAGCTCTAAACATAGAATAAGGTATTTCATACTTTTTAGAGGCTCATAGTTCCTGTTATAATAGTGCCAAAGCAACAGGGATTTTTTTTCCCTTTTTTTTTTTTTTTTTTTTTTTTTTTTTCTTTTTAAAATTTTTTTTTTTTTTTCAGCACTTCTAACCTATTAATTACGAAAGGACAAGAGAAATATTTCGTGGGTATGAGTGAATTTTGTAGCAGTCAAAATAGACAGTAGCAGCCAGCTCTAAATAAAAGCTCTAAATTAAAAGTTCTAAATTTTCACAAGTCATGCCTGAGAAGCTAACCACTAACAAGCTAATGTATTAATTTGGGGTTTTTTTATTCATTGGATATTCCAGCACGGTCAAGCAATAAAAGAAAAAGTAAAAACCAGAAAAAAAATATGATATAGTAACAGGTCATGTTTTTTCTACTGAAGCGGACAAAAATAATCTCACTAGTGGAATTAGGTGAGTAATCATAAGGGTAAAATGTTTTAATTACTAAAAATGCTTAGTTTTATTTGGTTATCTGTAGAATCCTATCATCTCTTTTAATTAATTCATTTGCAACTATTTGGATGACCATCAATTTATTCATAAAAATATTTGAGAGTTGCAGGTCATGCAAATTCTGTTGCTAATTAGTTAATGGCTACATTCACCCTGTCAGTGTCAGATGATCAGATACTTGTGCTTATAATTCTTACACCTACAAACATTTTTTCATACAATGCACCAGAATATTTCTGTACTTGCGTAGAGTGGACAGCACTGATCTTGAGTGGCTTTTTCCCCCCAGGATCAGTGTTTCCATGGCGAGTCCTGTGGGGATCTATCTCATCTTTTCTTCTCCGCAGTAGGCATTTAGGGATAATAAAATAGTTAGTGAAGAGGTATGTTCTCTGCTATTTTCAATAAGCTGATGACAGTCAACATTACAATCCAGACCCACAAAGGCGCTGAGAAATCAAAGAGCCTTAGGCTCCTCAGTACATTCATCCACACAAGCCCACATCTCTCAAGTATCTGATTTATCCTTTTAAATGTTCCACCTTGTGGGGACAGGGACACAGAACAGAGTTAAATGACCAAAGATCTCTGGATAAGATTGAAATGATGCTGGCTGATCATCAAATGACAGTGACACGACTTCTTTACCTTTGATTTTATGCATCCTTTGTAATGCCCACGGACAATGTGGAGCTGTTGTTGGCCCTCACTGCTGTTGGGTGCACAGTGACGATGTCCAGGACACTGCTTAGCATCCAGAGAAGCAAAAAGGAACTGTGCTGCTAATTGTAATTTTTAATTGAGGTTCCCTTAAATACCTGTGGTAGCACTACCCAGGTAGTGATAAAAGCTAAATTAGAAAACCAGAATTCTGTAGACTAATTTAGTCCTGCTGTTATAAGATTCCAGGATCCGGTCCAGCCTAATATTTATAAATAGTTCCACTGGAAAAAAATCATTTATGAACTTCAGCACATTGGTGACTGCCGGTCTGCAGCCTTGGTGAGTCAATTTGTATTGTTAGTTCTGCTCCTCCAGTGCCAAATGCTTGAAATTTTTCTTTTTGTGTCCTTTTTCTACATTTACTCATGCTTTACTCATACTAAATATCATGGTATCATTTAAGATGTTCCAATTATGGAAAAAAAAATAATCCAAGTGAAAAGTCCTTTGCAACACACATCATCTCTTCATCCTATTGCCATTAAAATGTTCAATTTTCAGAGTACCAAGCATAATTTTCTTTTCCTTACACTCTTTTTTTTTTGGTATCTCGTTATATTTCCATTAGAACGCTGGAAAAGGATGTACTTCAGTGGATGATAACCAAGATTATAATATTTAATAGATGCAGCAGCTATTCTGTATTTCAGAATGACTAAATTTAGTCCTACTAAGAAAGCAGAAGTTTCACATTTAATCAGGACACTTTTTGCAGATTAACTAACACATTCCTTTTCTTTAATGAAAGTAAGAAAGAGCATTTTTTTTAATTCTAAGCATTCTGCATAATTAAGGACACAAATTATAAACAAAATGATACGTGCACACACATAGATTGGAAAAAGCCACTTAAATGGCCGAATCATAGAAATCCTCATACGAGCTAATTTACTCTCACTTCCTGCTATAAAATAGCACAGAAATGGGGGTGCTCTATTGGGGAGAGTGAATAACAATTTATTTCCAGTGTATATAAGCCAGCTTAGCAGTTTCAGGACAGTAACCAGACTTTTCCAGTACCTTCCATGGACTTTCCCAGCTTTATTTTGTGTGATTGCAGATTCAAATAGCACAAGACCTGATTACATGAAATCTGATACCAGAAGAATGGTGGCACCATGGCAGCATCCAGTCCTGCATCCTCCTCCAACAGGAAAGGTCAATGCAAGTGTAGAGAAGAGCTGCAGGACAGAGTGAGCAGAAAGTGGTAACTCCATGCCATATTCACCCCATGTCCAGCCACCTGAGGATCAGGAACTTTCTGAGTCAAAGACATATTTTAATAGGATTTTGAAAAAATTTTCATTCCTTTATTTGCCCCTTATTTTTTTTTCTTTTCTAATCATGTAAGCATTACCGAAATTCCATGGCAATGGGTTTCACAGCTGAATTATGGACAGTGTGAAATACCACTTCTCAGTTTGCTTTTAATCCTCTGCCTAATAATTTTCTTTGCTGCCCTCATTCCTTGCTCTGGCTGTTGCTGATTCAGTTTAGGAGATTACTGTCGCTATCTTTTCTCAGCTACTTCCTACTGGAAGTTCCCATTCCAAAAAACTGCACAAATACTCAGTCTGTGACCAGGTTCCATTAAAGTTATCTAGTTTATCTTGGAAATGTTCGTAAGCAATTTTTCTTGCTTGTTTAGTTTCTGTTTCATTTTTCCTTTGATTGTTTGCTATAATCACATTGTTTGTTTAATCACATTCATTGTTTGCTGACAGAACACATGCAGTTCTGCTAGCAAGTGTCCAGCTGCCATAAATGATTATAGGGAAGGAAAAGAAGGGACAAGTACCAGGGACAAGGAGTGGTTGGTAACTTTTCATCCAGATCAGCAACATATTCTGAACATGAGGATGTTGACATGAGTGTTCTCCAGGCTCCAGGAGTCACAGTGTCGCTACGGCCTCGTGGCTTTATGCCTGCCACGCCAACAAGTGGAAATTTGCATGGAAACCCACTGGGATGGAAAAAGGAGTCTGTGGGTGGTTCTCTGCAGCTTGCTGGTCGGAAAGAGCACGACGAACCTGGTCCCAGCGTGGCAGGAGGGTTATGATGTGACTGTTCCTCAACAGATGGTCTTCAGCCCTTCCTTACAAGTAAATGGAAACTGCTCACCTATCTTGGCCTCTGCTTTTGCTATTTCCAAAAGATTTTGTGTTACCCATCTTTTTTTTTTGGTCTTCTCTTTTTCAATATGAGGATTTTACTTCAGAATTATCTTCACAGGCTGCAGTTACTTGCTAGCCAAAAATGATGACAATAAATAATAGTTTACTTGCCATTAGAAAGGAAGGGTTTGTCTGCCTGTAATAAGCAAGGCAACAGAACTACGCTATGGAATCCTAAATGCCTGTCTGCAATTATGCTGCAGGTAAGCACACCATCCAGGTATCTTCCTTTTTTTCCTATCAAAAATTGAAACAGAGGAACTGCAAAATTTATTTCAGCTGTTAGAATAGTTTCCACTGGACTTAGCAGAGAACTCAATGTTCCCATCAATGGACTCGACGTTCTTAACTCTGAGGATGTCACAGAAAGCTCTTTGCCCAGGGGACAAGGTATTGCAGGAGCTGCTCTGTGAATTGTCAGATCCTTGTTCCAAATTATCCAAAGCTTGCCAAGCCTTTGGGTACATCGTGTTAACCATCTTAGGTTCATCGCCCATTCAAACTGTTGGGAACAGTGTGGGAGAATTACTTTCATTTCTGCGTAACAGTGTGTCTGGCTTGGATTTCACTTCTATTTGTGGCTGGTATCCATTTAATCATTTGAGTTTTTAGATGAAAAGATGTTGCAGGATTTATAATTTGTCAGTAAATAAGTATTTTATAAAGATTGGGACAGACATCTGATATTGAAAAAACACCAAAAAAACTTTTACTTGTTGGAATGACAAAGGCACTGACTGATTTTGCAACATTTTCTCAAGTCTTTTCTCATAAAGTACTTTGTCTTTTTCCTCTTACTCTCATGTTTCATCTCGTGAGTTAATGCTCCTCCTGCCAGCATCTGCTGGAACATAAATGATTCTAAACCAACATGATCTGTCAGTTGAAAACAATACTAGGACACTTATTTTTACATATTTTGAATAAAAACTTAGCTGTGTCAACTTTGAGGCATTTGGACAATACAAGTCAAGTTAAGGAAAAGGGTGAACTCAAATTTAGAGCATTAAAGTAAATAAAGTCCTGCAAAATAACTTTTATTCAGAATAAACTGGCTTTAATTTGTCTGTATCCCTGTCCCATTGAGTTAGTTACTTTTTCTAATAAATCTTGTTTTTGTTTAGCTAGTAAGTCCACAGAGCAGCAGGGTGTGTCATTTGCCCCCAGCACTGCAGTGACACCTCCTCTGCATCAGAGCTTCCCTGACTGAATGCCCTGATTTTTTTCACTGGTGAAATATAAGGAGCCTGCAAGAGAAAGGAAGAATAAAAGTGCTTTCTTGCTATGTTTAAGAATTAATTTGATTGCTTTCATTAGCTACTGTTGTTTGCTTACTGAAAGTCGTGTATGTCCAGTGGAGATCCAGTAGATACCTTACTGGTATAAAGGACAGAAAGCTGGAGGAGTTGGCACTATGAAGATTCCCTTTCTGCACAAGGATTGCAGGGCTGTACAGACAGCAAAGTGAAAGCTCATTTGTCCCTTTCCCAGTACCAGGCAGCAGAAATTAAAAGAAATGAGTGGAGTTGGCTAAGACACTGTCCTCCAGTGGCAGCTGAGTGCCAGGGAAGCTTGGAGTTCTACAGCCTTACAGAGCTGAAGGGCAGCTTTACAGTCCCTGCCCTCTTTTCTCAACAGCATGTCAAGTCAGAAGCCAACCAAAGCTCCATCCAGCCAAGCCATCAGGTTTGGTGTTGCATTACTTTTTCTGGGCTCCCTTTTCCCAGAGCTTTGTATTAAAATCTGTAAAAATGAAACTCAATGCCACTGTTTTGGGTTTTTTAAAGAGATGTCAATGTTGCTAACATCTCGTTTTTATGACAAACACTGTTGTTTGAAAGCGTATCAAAACCAAAATGAAAAATTATTCCTACTTAATCTGCGAAATTTGAAAAATACTTCTATTTTTGTAATCAATCTCCTAAATAAAAAAAATATGTTTTGTTAAAAAGGTTTGTTTTCCTTAGGTTGGAGACACAAGTAGGAATTTACTGATAGAATACAGCTGTACCCTTATGTCCCATATTTATTTTTGATCTTTGATCCGAAATGTATGTTTTGAGCAGAACTACATATAATTATAATATTTCTTCATGATGTGATTTTCCAATAATTTTGAAGAAACTTTTTTACATACGATATATTCCAAACTTCTGCCACTTCTACTTATTTATACCCTCACTGTTAAAAAAATTATCCTTTAAATTGAAAAGGTGAGTACTATTAAGTGAGATCCTTGGAAATTTTTCACGTAAGATAGACTAATCCTTAGGAAGACTCCCTTCCTTGGCTTGATCCCTTCCTTCCTCCCTTCCTCCCTTCCTATGGCATTGCTTTTGTCTTCTTATGGTAGTTTCTGTGACTTGTGAGATTATTAATACTCAGCATTTTCCTAGATTTTCAAGAGATTTTCTTCTCAGTTATTCTGTTCTCAGATAATTGAGAAACATGGACATGAGGACTAAGAATTTTCACCTGATTTTCTGGGATAGCCTGAATTTGGTGAACAGATCTGAGGTTGTCAATAACCAATACCACTGAGGGAAGACTTAAAGCCGTTTTCTCCACACTCTGCACATGCTGCATTGCAACACAACTGGGAAGCAATCGAGGCATACTCAATTGTACCCAGATGAAGATGATAGCCTTATTCAGAAGCATGTTTCACCTAAATAACCACAAATTGCAGATTATTCACCCAGTGCAGCCTAACAGGAGTATTACTGCTATCACATATCCTTCTCCACAAGGGATGGAACCTCCATCCCAACTCCAGACACAATATAGCACTGCAACAGGTTCCTCAGTCTAGAAGCACTACAGAATACTGAGTACAAATCAGTGTTGAAAAATGCCCTATATAACATTAATTGCATTTTGCAGTCACTTCTTTAACCTGCAGAGCACAGCTTCCCTAAGTGTAAGTCCCAGTGTCCTTAAGCAGAAATAATGTGGTGTACCTTTTTAATATAACACCCCAAAATGTCGTGAACACCTCATCTCATGTAGACACACGTACAGTTTAGTAATGAAATAAATAAGCAATATACATAAACTATGAGTCATAAAAGCTGCAGGTGAAGTGGTGGTTGTGCTTGGGCGACTCACGATTAAAAGGATGATGTTACCTGTCCAGCTTCCTGATCCCCCCACTTTGCTTTAGGACTGCCATTGTCCATTAATGTAAAACCAGTCACTGTGCCCCAGACAGGAACTGGGCATCTCAACAAAACTACTGTGGGAGCTCTCCAATAGTGGAGGGCCATCAAGCTTGATTTGTTCCTGAAAACCACACTCCAATGCAATGAACCTTGTGGGCAGACCCCTGATGGAGACAAGGGCTGCTCCCTGAGCACAACGCAAAGCTCTCCTTGGAAGAGACTGAGCCTCAGAAGTGGAGGACTGGTTCTCACCCAATGCAAAGAGAACTGAGAAGGCAATGGCTTCACCCACGGAAAGAGGTCAAGTATGGAGAGGCCTGTTTTTATTCAGTTTCTAACCAGTGTTTTGTAAAAAGGAGGACAGCTAGAAAATTCACTTTCTAAGGCAAATGATTCCTGCATCACTTTCATGTCACCCTCAAGACACCTAAAGAGAAGACAGAGGTCCCTAACGAAGTACCTTCATTAGTTTGATGCAGTTGCTGTGCTTATATCAACTACCTGCTGCTGGAGCAGTTTGTGTGAGGCTGCTCCCTTGTCCTCAGAGAACTGCTGCAGCCTTGCATTTCCACGGCCAACCAAGGAGCTGGGCCACTTAGACCAGACAGGGACTGGAGCAATTTGCAGAGAGTTTTGCAAATCTCCCCAGCCAGTACGTATCCAGCTATCTGGTTAATTGCCTCCAGCTGTGCCTTCTTTCTGTTTCAGTTGGCAACGTTCATCCCTTATGAATTTGTTGAGAAATAAAATGCAGTTCCTGTCCTTCCTTCATCAAATCTACTCTGCTTTGAATTTTTTGCTTTTTATGGCCAACTGTTGTGACCATAAGCACCATAAGCCAAAGGTCAGAATGAAGTCCCATATACACAGAGACCACTCCACTTTGTGCACTTCTCTAGGTACAAGCCAAGTGCCCAGAGGAGGGAGATGAGCACGTACAAAAGGGCTTCAGTAATTTCCTGCAGTGTTCAGATTCCTCAGCTTTGAGTTACAGTCATATCTTTCAGAATACTTTCATTTGCCCATATTTGGTTTAATTAGATTAAAATAATAAAGTGTCCAGTTACTAAACCACTTAATATTCACTGCAACATGAAGCAATAAATCAGTCTGGTGAATTACAGGAATGTATGGTAACCATCAGATAAATTTTGGAAAAATCACAAGCCTTTGACCAAGTATTGCACCTTTTATACAAGGGTCTCAAATGATTAACAAAGCCATCGGTGACTATATTTTAAAATCACAACGAACTTGAGCACCAAGGAGTACCACCTGCTCACAGTGATGCAGCAAATCATGACAAAAAGTAGGGATCTCTCAGCAGCCCAAATTTCTATCAGGTAATTTGTATCAATACTTAACCTACACACGTCCCAGTGTGAGCACACAACACACCAGTCACCTGAGCTGAGGAGAGCCAGGGAAAGCACTGCCCCACATGGGAAATAAATTGGACCCTGCAGGCTACAGGCACAAGGAACCTGCAGGATCTGGAGTCAGGCTTTCCCTGAGCCATTTCTTTCCACACAGGGAAGAAAAAGGACCGTCAGTGACAGGGGAATAACAGCCTTTCTGCCAGAATACATTCAACCAACACTGCCAACAAAGAGGGAAAGGTTCCTAGTTTTCTGTTTGTGATTACACTGTTTTGTCATTGCTGTCAGGATGTGCCTGTGCAATATGTGCCTCTCTGATGTCTCGTGCCTGTGTTTCATTTTTAGTTGAGTGGGATGTACAGTAATTAGCCACTCATTCTCCTTGTCTATTCTCTGCATTTCGTTTCGTTTCCTTCACTTACAGGATTTTGGCAAGCCTTGGGCCTTATTGGCAACTCTTTCCCTTCTCCCCCATCTGAACCTCCTCAGCTGCTTTTCTTCTTGGGAGATGACAGTTTATATATTTGTACACAGGAGTGAATGTGCTAATATGCTCCAAGTATGGACTGTGCAATCAAATCATCATGAGTTTGGTGAAATGCTTTTCTGGATTATTTCCTCCAAAAATATAACATTCCAACTGCAAACAATTTACAGCCAACAAAATATTGTTTGAATCAAACATATGTGGGGAAGTTGAGGGTTTTGCAACTTAAGATGGAAAATTTTTGTTCCTGGTTTGTTGGGGTTTTTTTTGTTTGTTTGGGTTTTTTTTTTTTAAATTTTTTTTTCTCCCTTTCATGATGAGTTGTTGCCTTTGGGTGGATTTTTGCTTTGAGAGTACAAGTTGCTCTCATTGACATTACTGGGACTTATAGGAGAATAAAGAGTGGAAAATGAATAGCTTTCAGGTTGATGGAACAATTTCATCTCTTCTGTTAATGCTTTACAACACTGTGAGTTTTTATCTCATATCAGAAGTTTTACAGCTGTAGGGACCAATTTGAAGATCCCCTTTTGAGTTCTTTTCCTTTGCAGGAACATTGTCAAATTAGCAAAAATAAATGGTACAGAATCAAATCCAAACACAGCTAAGAAAAACTAATAATTTTTTCATTGGCATTTTATTTTTTATTTGTAGCTTTCTCAAATATATACATATATTTTCACATTTAACAAAATTAAATGCTTTAAAATTTTGCATGTGATAAATGAAGAAATAACACTCTTATTACTGCAAGAAAATTTATAATGTAATACTTCAGAGATTTTTGAAAAATCCAGACCAGTCAATTATTCTCCTCCTGTTTTTAAAAAGTAATTTAACT
The DNA here is from genome assembly GCA_013397755.1 of Cnemophilus loriae. Lineage (NCBI taxonomy): Eukaryota > Metazoa > Chordata > Aves > Passeriformes > Corvidae > Cnemophilus > Cnemophilus loriae. Next base: position 3,493,112 of record VZTF01002402.1, read on the forward strand.
GAGGTGTGGAAATTAAGCAAGGGTCTTTTCCTTGAGTCCTTTACTCAGAATTATTGGTTTGGAAATACACTTTATTATCAGGACCAACTTTTTGTTTCTTTACATTCATATGGATGTAAATTCAGCTGAATCAATTCAGTTGGTTCAGATGAAACCAATGTATAAAATATATATTTGAGCATATACATAAGAATATATAATAGTGTTTATTTGTTTTGCTCAAACCAGGCCTGGGACCACTCAGTTGAAGAAATACCGACTGGCAGTGGCTTGACTGTGTCTCAAGAATAAAACCAATCTGTATAAATTTGCAAAAGACTAAACCTATGTTTCCTTGCTCTCCTGACATATTCCCAAACTAGGATATAAAGATGAAATGGAATTTGAAGAACTTGTCTCAGAAATGAATAGTTAGAAAGTGTTTTAGCCCTGCTATCCCAGCTCACATGGAAGGTGTCAGATTTGGGATTATTCAGGGGACATCCTGCTACTCCTGAGAGACCCAGGGCAAGGACCCTGTCCTGTGCCCCTGCATGTGAGATTAAGCTAACAGAACCCAACTGCACGTGAATTTTATCTGCCCAGAGAGCAGCGATGGCACAAGATGCAACAGACCCGCAAGTGAACACAGCAGCAATTAATCTCATTACAAAGAAATTCCCGCCAAACTAAAATGAAGTTGTGAAGCAATAACACATACCTACAATAGCTAGAATTTAGTTTTAAGCAGTTTAAGAAAACGGCAATTGATCTCTGTAACCTTTCTCTGTAACAAGTCACTGGGGAGATCCTGCAGCTTGTCACCTGGGCTGTGGGCTGCAGCGGGGGACTGACACCTGCTAACCCAGCAGAACTGTGCAGTCGTGGAGCAGCTGTGGCTGTACAGCTACACAGACATGGAGCGATCCTGCAATGGCACTGTGCTGATCATTCCTCCCTGGGACGTGTGTCGACCTAACAAGGAGCACTGCATGCATCATTTTCTGTAGCCTGACATCATTTATTCTTTAAGATGCAGGAGAGGCTGTCTGGATACTCCACCATTTTGAACTGCTGGTCCTTAGGGCCTTATGAAGCAGCTCTTACATTTTGCACTAATCTCTTTTCTTCCCTAGTACTATACATTTTAAAGAGATGCCATATGGCACTTAAACAGACAAATCATGTGGTGTTTTGCCCTTTCTTTCTAATTCCGTTGGCTTTACATTTCTCAAGTTGCATTCCCAGTTGATGAACAATGTCCTTAACCTCTTGAGTGGTCCTGGACGTCCACTAGACGTAGACCAACATGATACTTGTGCTGACTTCTAATATATACTGGGTGTCAACAACGTTACTGCCATTCACTTCAGGAGCTGATTTGCATCTAAGCATAACATCAGGGACTCTATTGTGGCACCTAAGAGTAAACTGAAAATACAGCACAGCTGCTACCAAGGCACGCCCGAGCGTTTCCTTCCCTGGCATCCAGTTCCCAGACAGATAGCAGCCAGAAGCCACGGTGTTATACGGCTAAAACTACATAAGTAGGATCGAAATCTGAAACATAAAGTGCCCTTCCCATTGATGAAACCCTGCTTGCATGCATTTTTCTTTCAAAAGGAGGTAAGTAACCACTGTTTCTGTAAGCCTCTTTTTATTGCCTGAGGAACAGAGCCACACCAGTTTCATGGAAGTTAAAGTCCCTTTTCATATCACTAATTTGTGTTTCATAAAATGGAGGGATCAGTACTATGAGGTAGCATAGCACATACTGTTAGAATATAGAGAGGCATTTCATTTATTGGGAATATCACACATGGTCATAGATCCTTCATGGCTTCTTGTCACATAAGACAGAGCACAAAATGAATGGCAAAAGGAAAAGGTTGAATTCACAATCTTTCCTTTTTTCTCCTCAGTGTACAAAACAAGCCCATCATATCTCTTGAGAATGAAAATGGTGTTAGTTGTCCTGTCCACTTAATACTTAGCACTGTAAAATGTCACATAAAAGCATGACACCCACTTGTGCCTGTGTATGTTTATCTATAGAAACGAGACAGAAGAATGCACACACAAGCATCCCTTGCATAGCAAAATAATGGTAAATGCTCATCTGTAGAAATGACTGGATACAAAAGCAATTGCAAGTGTTTATGCAGTACAAACATGGAGGTGAAGTTAAAACACCTTTGAAAATCTGACCCGTATTATTGGCAGTAATAAGTAAATCCTCCCTCTAAAGATAAAAGAGAAAGTACTCTCATTATTTAGTCAGACCTTCACACCATGAAGACCCAAACACAGAGGGGTTATCAAAATGCCCTTAGAATAATAAAATCAAGCACTGACAGACCAAGAGACAAAGTTTTAAAGTGGAGGCCCCCTGACAAGGCTCTGCTTTACTCTCAGAGGCTGGCTGCTCTGATTACCACATCTGACTGCTGGCAGAGATACAATGCTGGATATTCATTAGTGGAAGCTGCTGTCCTAGCAAGAACATTACTGGAATTATGTCAATTAATACCAGCTGAAAACATGTGCTACAATTTTTTAAATGCAGAAAAACCATCAAGAGATTTATAAAGTTTCAGAGTAGAGTTCCGAGGTGCAGATGGCTCCCACTGCCCGTCTGCCAGGGTGCAGGTGAGCCAGGGACTGCACACTGCCCACCCTGAGCCCAAAGCCAAAACCAAGCAGAGCAGCTCAAGCTTCTCAGCCCTCTGCAGCTGCAGCCCCACGAGGATCACGCCCTAGGACGTCAGGGGAGAGGTGAGGAACGTGGGGCAGTGCCAATTCTGTAAAGCATTCCCTGGAAATTTAAGACCTGTTTTCTCTCCTTCCTTTAAATACAATTTCAGCTTTCCTCGTGGCAGCAGTGACCGAAAGTCCTTCACTACAGGACCCACACATTGTGGGTGTAACTGAGTCATGAGCAATGCTGGTAAACACAGGCTGGGGCATGACTTTAGAAGTGCAGGCAGGGCTTCAGTGACACTGCTGGTGGGTGGCAATTAAACTGTGTTTCTTTATGGGCTACAATGACTATTGTTTGACTACAAATTACTCTGGAGACTGGTATTCAAAAATGTGATTACTTTAAACAGATATCATTAGTAATACATTATTCACAAATATAATGGAAATAAACTAATGTTTGTAGTCTTAATTTACTTTTTAAAGTTACAAATATCTTTTCTTTCCTCGCTTTCCTCGAGAAAACATTAGCCTTCTTCAGTCTTACTAGAGAGTGTTACCAGTCCTGTCACACCAGTTTGGGACCTAAACCTAGCAATTTAGGACCTAAACCTACCACATATTTCATAACTAACACGGAGATTTTCACAGGCAGCCAAATTTTCCATGTTTCATATTTAGACACTTGAATTAGTGTCTTTTTTTCATAAGAAGTATCATGCAACTTGAAATGAGACCCCCTATTTCCATGTCAAAACGTACACTTAGGTGTCCTGCATCTGAGAATCAGGGACTTCATTGCACGCATTGAATTTTGTCTAAAATAATTTGTTCATGATATGTACAGAGACCTCAATGTGCTCTTTGGTGCTAGCAGAAGCGTTCTGGGTTTCATCTGGCATCATCTGGTATTCAGACGATAGAATGTCTTTTAAAAATTTTTATAACTTTCCGTGTTCACTTGGTCTTGGTACAAGCATAAAAAAAAATACACAAAAATAAATAATTTGAAGATAAACCAACAAATATTTAATGCCAGCAACTTTCAACTACTCAGTACTGACTTTGCCCGTACCAAATAAAAATTGGGCCAGGAGATTCCCAGACACAGACATTTAACAGTATTTCTATATTTACATGTTCATCCCAATTTTGAGGAGCTGCACTTCTTAAGTTTTTCTTTGCTTACTATGGAGTTCTGTTCAAGCTCTGTTAAATCTACAAAAATCAATATTGAGTATATGTATTATGTGACAGTTCCATCTAAAAGTATCTGGTGTAGAATATGGGCCATATACAATAGAGCAGCCAAGCACATGTAATTTACCCAACAAACCTAAAGCACTCCCACATTGATTTTTGCAGTTTTGTAGCCCCTAGTCACAGAGCGGAAAAAAAATGGCTTACTCATAGAGTGTGCCAGTACTTGAGGCTACATCATGTTTGTCTTAGAGCCTCTGATTTGGGTTGTCTTTTTGTTACCTTTGTTGATGGATTTTTTAGGTCATTTAATGCGTTCTCCATTCTAAAGTGTCTATGGCAAGAACGCAAAATGCATTTTCTAAATTGTTCTGATCTGCTGATTACTTTTCTCAGAGTTACAGTGTACAAATGGAAAATTGCAACATTTTAACAGTTTCTAAATGCAATTATTTAAGTGAGTATGAATAGAAAATGGTATATAAATAAGGGGATAAGCTTTCAGCAATGTATTAGTGTACTTCACACAATAACCAGTATAAAGAGATTCCAAAGTCATATCTGAGAATACAAATACATTTTAAACAGACATTTTAAAAATGACATGCATACCTATTTGCATAGTATAAAATATCTATGTAAATGTATATAATAATAAATTTAAAATGTTTTCAAATCATAAAAGGATAATACTTACACATACATATACTTATGTGTCTTCATACTTATTCAGAAATAATAAATGCATAGGTTCCCAACGTATATTAAAATAATATTCTATTCATGAATGTCTGCAATATTAACCAATATAATTTTTTTAAAAATAGAAATTCAGTCATAGATTCTATCAGCATCTGGACCTAGGTGGCAGGCTACAATATATGTCCAGATTAAAAACTTGAAACCCCAACTTAATAAAAAACCCCATAGGATTTAAGCATGTTGCATGTCTCGAGCTTTTTTTCCATTTTATTTACTCATAAGTATCATTAATACCAAAGATCGAAAACCTTTGGTGTCATGTATGTCACTCTCTCTCTTCAAGTCTTTAGTAGTTGTATGCTTATCTATTTCAGTCAAATGTATTTCTTATCGAAAAAAAAAGAGTGAGCAACCTGACAATACAGTGTTATCGAATTTTTTCAGCTGAGACCCACATGTCATTCAGCATTCAGACATGCTTGTGCTTGATTGATGGATGGGTTTGTGACAAATAAAACTAGGATCAAGAGCTTTGCACCTTTTCCCCCATCAGGAACCAGAGTAAAGCATAACTCTATAACAATGGTGGGATTAGGGATGCATTAGCTCTCCATCGACCAAAACCACCCATTCCCATCAATACTTTGCACTTAATAACCTGAAGCTATGATAAGAAAACAAAAGAAGGAGAAAGGGACAGGAGAAAACAAATCAATAGAAGAAGGGAATGTCTGAAAGATGCACTGTCCAAATGAAGAAAAATTTTTGCTGAATTGCTAGGATAATGCCCCTTGACAAGAGAACAATGTACTGTCAAGGTTTATCAGCCAGGAGGCCTTTTGGCACAATGTTAGGCACAGGTTTGGCATTTGAGTGGTGGCGCTTACTGTAGATGTAAAATACATAATGCCAACATGCAGAAAATAACCACCCATTTTTGTTTTGTGTTAGCAGGGTGGATACCCATGAGGAGCACAATTACATCTCTCAGTGTCCTGGAACAGATGATACAAGCACAGGGACTGATCCTGACCCTCTGAAGTGCACGAGATCAGTACTGGGCTGACGTTTCTCACTGAAACTTTGTGTTCAGAAAAAGATCAATTTCTACTTGCAAATATATATTTCTCTCTTTATTATTAATTAATATCTTACCTGTTCCTACAAACTAACCAGGAAGACCTGATTTAAAAGATCGATAGATTCTATGTAGCTTCTTGTCTTGTTTAAAACTGAATTTTGGGAACCAGCATTAAGACTAGAAGTAAAAGAAAAGTGTTCCTTAGCCTCTCTCCTCTTCAGGATTAAATTAAGAGGAAACATATTTCTTAAAACATTTGAGACTTACTTGGGAAGATAATGAAGTATGAGCTAAGAAACAGCCTGTGGAATACATCTTAATACAGAAACTGCTCCTGGTTTTGCAAGACTCAATGCTTGAGCTTGCTGCTGTGGGAACAACTAGGAAACAAGTTTCTCTAAAGCTGTGCTTCAAGTGCTGGAGGAGGGGAGATCTAATGATTTTAAGCAGGAATGTAGTTGAACAATGTTGTTGACGTTCAGTATTTTACTCAATCAGGTGACCCATTTTCAGGTAAGCCTCTGATATACAGGAAAAGTTCTAATCTCCAGGATATTAAACAATGTTATTCAAGTTCTAATTTAATGAAAAGTAACACCAAAGGCTTTAAAATGTTTCCTCTAGAAAAGGTTTTTAAAGTCCACTGACAGCTACAAGATCATTCTCACTACAACAATATGCATATGTTTTAATATCTCCATATTAAATGTGTACTAGAAAGGGCTGAAAGGACAGTCCAGCAGTAAAAGGCCAGGATTACACAACAGGCAATAGGTGCCGTGCTGCTGGCTCTGCCACGCTCCTCCCTTGTCACATATGGAAAGCCATGGAATCTCAGCTTCCCTGTATGCAAATGATGGTTATGATTTACAACTCCAGCCAAGCCCATTCATTCCCTGTGGTCACAGCCTGTTCTACCAAGTAGAACCAATAATGAATTAAAGGAAGAGCCAGAAGAAGCAAGCATGTTCCTACGAGTCAATACACTCTTTACAAGTTCCTTGATGACTACATGAAGTTACTGAAAGGATATAGAATTAAGTAAAAAGCACTACAGCGGCTGGCGCAGAAGCTGAAATGCATTCACATGAAGTGAGATAAGGATGGCAGGCAGAGGAATATTTTCAAGACATGCTAGAGGGTACTCAGAGTAAAGAAGAGCAAGAATAACTATGAAAGGAAATAGCTAACAGTGAATTTTTCAATTCAGTATATGTGACAGGAGTAGAATCAAATGCAGCATAACATGTACAGAAGTAAAGGATGGAAACAAATTTATAAAACATGCAAGAACTGCAAAAAAAGTGATAAATGAGGAAGTTTTCAGACAGAAAACCCTTCCTTTTTTTTTACTGCTGCCCTTATCATTTTAGACTTACTTTGCATTGCCCAGTGAAAAATGAGATAGGTGTTACTGTCCTGTCCACAGTTCTCCATGCAGTAAAGTAACCACCACAATCTCTGTTATTTTGGTTTGATGATATTGTCACTGTCAATTCACACTGTCAAAGACCCTGTAACTTACCGTGATGAACAGCCTGAATTTCAACATGTCCAAGTTACCCTGGTTCTGATAACACAAGTAATGACATAGAAGCACATCTCTCATTTCCTTAAAACCTTACTGAATATTAGAGGATCTGTCCAAATGGAGGTTACAGAAGCCTTCAGATTTGCCAAAGCTGAAAATACTGTTGTCATGGAGGGCAGCTGAGTGACTGATTCATCATAGCGTGCACTTTATAGTGGCAAAAGTTATTTCAATACTATTACATAAAACAGGACTCATTTTGATGAGTTCATTAGTTATAAAATGAAGTGTTATGGAAAACCTTTTATTTCATTTCACTACACTTCTAAACTGTCTAAATGCACCACTCTACTCTTATTAAATTCTCAAAAACTTGTTTGCACTGTTTCTGCTGGAAGGATCCAAGTATCTGAAGTTTCTCATTCACACACAATCTTAAAGATAACTGCCAATAACTAAAATAAATCAAAATATATACTTGAAAAGTTCTCAAAACCAGTAACTTTCCATTCCAAAAATGAACAATGCAAATTTGGCAAGCCCACATCATGTAATTCACACAAAATCTAGCAGCAAATGCCCGTTTTAAGTGCAAATCTCAAAACTATTTTAACTACAGAGCAGCCTAAGCACTTCCATAATTAATTACTTATTTATTTCATACCAGAAATAATAATGATCTGATTGAAACATCAGCAGTTTCAACCAGCCAGCTATTTCCTAACTAATTTTAGGAAGGGAGTGAATGAGCAAGATTGAACAATAAACACCCCAATTCTGCAATGAGCTGTATGGCATGCAAGGAGGAGTGAGGAAGCTCTGTGTGAGTGTGTTCCAGCAGGATGCAGAGGCAAGCAGATATTTTGGCACAGCATGGTGATGGTACCCAGACCTTCTCCCAGTGACCAGGCTCAGCTGAGGACCATATGCTGTTTGGTGCTGTATTCTTTCATTTCTCTTCTTCCTATTATCTCTCAAGTTAGAAATAACTATGGATTGGAGAATAATTCCTACAGTGGTAGCTGAAGATTTTAAGCTATGGTTGCTTCTGGTATGGGAGTAGGACTTCCAGAGAATTTAATAACTACCTTTCTTTAGGATTTTAAACCTAGATCTACAGACCAATTTTCCTTAGAAATGTAATTGACGGGGCTAGGCCAAGCTTTCTGATCCCCAGTGGTTCCAACACCTTTTTCTTCTTGTTTAAATTTATTAGGACTTATATTTTATAAGGACTAGGTGAAAGATGCTTTTAAATCCATGCTTTGTCTATTCGCTTAAGCTCATATAATATTCCTTAATCTCAGCATCATTTCTCTCCAAATCTAGATATCAGACCAGGCTTGCAAGACACTTGACAAAGAATTGATTTCTAATTCTAATGATCTCTGATCAAGCTGTTGAATTATGAGAAAACAAAACCCCAAAGGTTTTCTCCCCCACAGTAAAGTATGAGTAAGCCTTTTAAAAACAACACACTTGTATCAACTCTGAATTCAGGGAGAGAGAACGGTGTTCTGTCATGCTTCAGCCTCAAGAAATATAAGGTCAGGTTTTGAATACTATGCTTAAAATATGCATTGATGTCATTAATGTAAACATCTGACATTGATCAGAGATCCACTGGGCACCTTCCCTATTTTATTTATAGGTCTGTAGCTTCTGCGTGACTTCAGCTCTCATGTAAGGTTCATAACCTGCAGAGCATTTACCAGAAATTAATGGGGTTTCTTCCCAGCTACATACCTCATTACATTTATCAATACAAGGAAATTGTCTGAAGTCAAAATCAGCAACTCCCCTCTTAATTGCATAGATACGCATGGGTAATTTCTTTTTGTTCAACTATTCCCAAACATTCCAAGAAATAATTCTGGGGAAGTTGGCAAGTCAATACATTTATATCAAAACCTTATGTGTGCACTTTGTAAAGCTGATCACTAAAATTTTTTCCTTGGGATCAAAGGATAGAATCCAAAACAACATTTGGATGGCCACAAGAAGGTCCATCAGCTTATGAAGACTTTGCCAGTTAGATCTTCAAGTCTTCATTTTGGAATCAATTCTTTTTCTTTGGTGGAACTAAATGCATATGCTCCAGAGGGTTTGCCCAACTTCTGAAGGACATGTGCCTATAATAGGCCTTTCTCATCTCTGTCTTGTTAACAAGTATATAAATAAGAGAAGGCTTCAGTAATTGGCTCAGAGTTACTAATGAATTAATTAACTTCAGTCTATTTTACCTAACCTTTAATAATAAGAATCTTTTTTTGGCCTAGCAATAGGTCTGACAGGCTGAAAAAACAGACATGCAGCAAAGCTCTTGAAAATTAATGAGAAACGAGGAAAGAATCAATGTACATTCTGCTTGCAGAGAACTGACACAAAAAAGACACAATAAACCATGAACAAACACAGTCAGTTTAAAAAATAGGTTAGAAAAAGTGGGCAAATTCAATTATAGAAGTAATTAGAAGATATAGGGCAAGGCTGCCTTTTGGGACTGTGCCAGAAAACATGAATTAATAAGAGTGAATAGAAAGCGCCCATGTAGTAATTAAGAGGCAATCACCTATGGCAATGAATACCTGAAAACAGGCTGCAAACTATTAATTCAGTGATCAAAAATATTTTTAGATGATTAATATGGCAAATTTGCTTTAAAAGACTAATTTCTGGAAAGATATCAAGACAATAGCACATTATTTGTTCCTCTGGCATTTATATAGCTAATTAAATTTTATAATTTGCAACAACATTAAGCATTATCTGAAAACAGTAAAAGCAATATTTCCTCCAATAATTCTTTATTATAGTGTCTTCAAAATCTATGAGTTAAGACTAACTTAACTTTTTAAAAAGAAAATTCAAGTGTTCAGAGCTGATTGCTTCATTTATTTGAATGATTTTTGTTGTTGTTTATTAAAAAGACACCATGCATGAATTTTACATAATAATTTTCAGCTACTTTAAAACAGGTACTGAAACAATTTGATTATTATTCAAAGAACTATAAACAAAATTCTTTGATACTCAAATAAGCCATCACAGATGTTAATGCATGGCCAAGAGAGATTTTTCTTCATTAGAGCACGTTCCTCTCCTTCAGATACAAAAAATGAGTAAGTTACGGCCAAGATGTGCAATATCAGACAGGGGAAAAAAGATAAAAAGCTCTGCTAACAAGAAATTATTTATTCTTTAGTAAATCAGGTAAGGGTTAATTTACCTTCTCAATAGTAAAACCAGACTAATTTCTCTAAATTCAACATTTTTCATTGCCATTTCTGAGGATACTAAAAAACCACCCAGAAGCCTTCAAATACCACCAAGAAACAAAGACTAGTGATAAGTTTCTACACTAATACTGACCATGAAAGACTGTTACAATTCTGTTTGTATTGCTGCAGAAAGGAAGAATCAGCCAGAGTGAGGTTGACAACTTATATACTCCTTGAAACATTGATTTACATCTATTTTTTTGTCTTTCTATTGTAATTTTAAATATTAAATTTTACACTTTTATGCTCCCAATTCAGAAATAGTATCAGAACTATAAGCAGTATAAAAAAAAGGGCATAGCTACCAGAAACACGCAAAATTGTCTGTACTAAATGAAAGATTCAAATTTCATGGTTCGAAAGTCTGCCCTGATCTCCAACTTCTCTCACCCTCATTTTCTCCTTAGGAAGGACTGCGGTGTAAGAAAAGGACTAAAGGGAAAAGGACAGTAAAACTATCAGAAATAAAATAAAATGGTGAGAGAAAATGAATTGAAGCAAGTGAAGCAACACAATCTTTATAAAAGGAAAAGAGAGGAGGCAAATATTGCTCAAAAATAAACTCATTTTATTTCAAAATTAAATTGCTGCAGCCCTGTGTCAGCATATTTGGAGATTTAGGGAGAGTGTTCTCTCAATATGTTCTAGAGATTTCCTGTTTTAGTTAGACAAACTCGGAAAAAATAAATGTCCTGTGAAAAATACACAGCTTAAAACTATGGGTAGAAGAACTTAATGAACTGACACTGTTTTTTGTGAATGTTTCAAAATGAAACACAGCTTGAGATGTTGCTTTAACTCCAGGTAACCTCCCTAGGTCTCCTCATGGGCTATTTTCTGCTACAGTGCTCAGACAGAAAATAAATATGAGTGTGCCATGTCTGGAGCATGTCAGCAGTTTATAAAGCTGTAGTAAGAACAACTCCTAACGCATGGAATATATGCTGAGATGCAGAGATGTTCTTTCTGTACAGGACAGAGGTAACTGGTGTTTGATTACAGCTCTGATTCTGAACATCCCTACCCAGTTTTATGGTGCTGGGGCCACAGCTTTGACTCCTGCTCACAGTTCTGTAAATATGACATGAGAAAAGCCTCTAGAGAGGATTTGAAGCTTTCTGTCCTCTACAACAACCCATTAACAGGAGCCATAATGTGATAGCAGCTGCTTTCCATAGACCCATCCACAGGAATGCTACAGCCCCACAGACCTACCAGGGTGTTAGGTACCCATCTAATCTCCATCCCCTTTCTAATTCATGGAGACAGAGAGGGTCCTTTGGAGTCCAGATCAGAATAGGATCCTAATTTAGGTGGTCTTCATAGCCCGAATGGAAAGACTTTTATTCTCCATTGACTGTAGAGCCATTCTAAAGCATCTAATGAGACTCAGCTGGACAAAGTGCCTTGTAAATACTCCAGTGTGTTCCATTTGTTAAGCATCAGCACGTGGTTTGTACCTCTAAGTTTCTGATGTTGTGACTCAGCAAGGCACTTATTTTAGGATTTCTACCTCATTCCTGTTTGCATACTGGACACTCACCATCTCCTCAGTTGTGCTAATGTATCTGTTTTGATACTGTGAAACAAGCTTTGGAACTGGTCAAGATCTAGAGCTATCTCAACTTGCCCCAGCACTGGTCATATCCTTTCCAGCTTGCTGGTCTTAGTCATTGCGTCAGAGAATCACAGAACTATAGAATATAGAATATGAAGGGGTTCAGATGGACCTTAAAGATCATCAAGTCCTACCCCCTTGCCATGGGCAGGGATACCTCCCCCTAGACCAGGTTGCTCAAGGCCTTTTCCAATCTGTCTTTGAACACTGCCAGGATTGGGGCATCCACAAGCTCCCTGCGCAACTTGTTCCAATGTCTCACCACTCTCACAATAAAAAATTTCTTCCTAACATCCAATCTAAATTTCCCCTCTTTCAATTTGTATCTGCTTGTCTTGTCACTACAGGTCCTGATGAAGAGTCCCTCTCTGGCTTCCCTGTAGCCCCTTCAGATACTGGAAGGTGCTGTGATGTCTCCACACAATCTTCTCTTCTCCAGGCTGAACAGCTCCATCTTTCTCAGCCTGTCTTTGTAGGTCATACCCCTTGAACCCATTCTGTCATGGTGACCATCCTTGCCATCTGTCTGTCAAACTTTTCTGGCTTTACACTGTTCTTTCTCAGCTGAGGAGGCTGGTACTGCACAGAATATTCAAGCTGTAGGTGTACTATGGATTTATATAGTGTCGTAATGACGGCTTTTATTTTGTTCTCTATTCTTAAAATTTTGGTTCGACTGTTCTTGACATGACAGTTTTGCAGAACTATCCATTTACTTCAAGATCTCATTTCTGAGAAGTGATGGTTAGTTCCCAACCCATCACTTTATATGTAAAGATAGAGTTATTTTTCCTGTGTGCATTTGTCTGCACTGAATTTCATGACTTTTTTTTTTTTTTGCCCGTTATTGCCAGCATTTTAAGATCTCTCTCAATACACCATAGCTGGTTCTTCTCTTAACTTTTCTGAGTAACTTAGTATCATCAGCAGATTTTGTTCCCTCACTATTCACTTTTATATTTTCAGACCACTTATGAATATGTTGAATAGCACAGATCTCCACAGGGTTTTCAGTGATGACCTGCCTCTACTGAGAGCACTGACCATTTATTTCTGTACTCTGCTTTCTATGCCAACTAGTTATTTATTGATGTGAGCATCTTCCTTTCTGTTGCAGAATATTTTATTTTCTTAAAGGCTTTTAGGGATGAACCTTGTTAAACCCCTTTTGAACACCCAAGCAGGTGATCTCAGCTGGGTCTCCTGTGTTCTCCTACTAGTAGATACCTTCAGAGAATTTGAATATACAATTAGGCCAGGACTTATCTTTTAAAACTTACACACAAAACTTCACAATATGTCGTAATTATTCAGATTACACTATTTCTATTATTTGTTATAATTTCTACTCATTTTCCCAGCACAGATGTCAGGTTTACTGGGATGCAGCTTCCTGGATCTGCCTGAATGCTGTTTTAAAATCTGTTGCTGTATTAGTCAGATTTCAGTCCTCTGGCTCAAAATTATTTGAGCTAAGAAGCTGTACACCACAATCACCTGTTTCTCCCCTGAATTGCTTTAGAATTTCCAGGTGAATGTCTCTACTCCTGATGAGTTTTTATAGCTTGTTTTGCTAATTTACTCTATAAACTATTTATGGATGCTTCGGTTTGAAGCAAATCCTAAAATATATTCAATAAATTAGGATTCTGGGATAGGATTCTCACCAACTTCCCCCATGGTAAGCACAGGTGCAAAAAAATCACAGCTTTTCTGCTGTGGCTTTATATTTTTTGAATGTTCCTTTCACGCCTTGAGCATCTTAGAGATTTTCTGTCAGTAATCATGCTCCTGATGTGTTTGAAGAGAAAGGATCTTATTACTTTTTATTCCTCATTTAAGTTGATTTTCAACTTCTTTTGAGGACTGTTTGTTAAATTACTTGTTATCTAGATTGGCTCAAGGCTCTGGTTTACCATGCAGCCCTAAAAGCAGCACACCACAGGAGGTGCAACTTCATGGTAGGCTTGAACTTTCCCAGGTCTGAGTTACCATCTAGCAAAAGGCCACCTCTTGTTGTCACATGCTGGCACCAGTGCTCAGTTACATTGTGAGTTGATTGGGCTGAAAACTGGCCCTTGTAAGAAACTTCTTAACTTTCTCTAACCACACAGTCCCACAACACACTGTGCTGTCAAAGGAGAAGGGAAGACAGAGATAAAGCTCGTGGCGTAAGTGGTGTTTTAGCAGCGGTGAATGTTTAGATTACCCTGATTTTGAAGCTCTATCGAGGGAGCAAACCTGGGCCACAGACCAGAAATGAGTGGGCGGGTGGGAGTGGTGAGGTGAGGACATCTAAGACTGCTGCCACATCCATCTTCTCATCAGACTACATGCTGAGTGTAATGCAGAATTCTGACACTCAGGGGTTTAAGGTAATCAATTACAATAATCAAAGTTAAGCCTTTTCTAAAGGGGTATTTAGGAAAACTTGCAGGGTGTATTTTCCCTGCCCACTGAAGCTATGTCTTGATTTTCAGATTTACAAGTTAATTTATTGGAAGAGTAGGAGGGGAGTAAAACCAGGGACTAGGGAATGTTCAACACCACTACTAAAATACAGAAAGCTTGGGGGGTACTTAATCCCCTTCCTGCATTTCTGTCATCAGCTAAACATTGTTCCCCATTGTGCACACAAGGAGAAGTGCAAAGCTGACCCAGCAGATTGAGATGAAAAGATTAGAAGCAGAAATTAAAGTCTCCTGGAGAGATTGTTCAGCTATTATACACTGATAAATTTTTCATGTATTTCCCTACATTTTAAAAAATCGTATTAATCTGAACTCGGGTGCTTTAAAACATTCCTCTAATTGTCAGTATTTCCCTCTGCTTGCCGAGCAGGAACACTCTGGTAGAGAGACCCATTCTTAGTTTAGCTAAAGAGGAAGATTTACTCAAAAAGAATGTAGAGATTTCAGCATTCAAACCATTTGCCCAAGCTACTTCTGCTTGAGTTTCTGACCTGTCCCTCATTTAGATATGGAAAGAAAGTGTGAGCTCAGGACATCAATGCCTGGTACCGTGAGAACATAAAATGGCTGTGCTGGGTGAGACCAAGCGTCCCTCTGGCCAAGCACCGCCTCAATCAGCAGCCAGGAGTGCTTGGAGAATGACAGAAGAAGAAAGTAATAACATTTCCCTCAAGAACTCTTCCAGCTTCCACCAATCTGAGTCTCAAAGACTACTCCAGCCAGATAAGGTTCATGCGTATTTTTAACCTCTTTGGATTTCCCTTTTGGGAACTTGTTCAAGCTTCCCTTGAACCCATAGAAACTTTAAACTCTGTCAGTACCCTGTGGCTCCTTAATTATGCTATGTTTAAAGATCTTCTTTTGCTTCTTTTCCAGCTGCCACATCTGTCATCTTGCCTTCATTTCTTGTCCTGGCAAAGACTGTGCACAAACTGTGTGTAGGAACCTCTTTGTGTGTGGTGCTTTAGTCTAGATACCTTCATCATCTCTCCCAACAGTCTCCTTTTCTAGGCATACAAAGAGTCCACTTTGCTTAGCTTCTTTTTAATGGAAATCTCTCTGTTCCTGTGATCATCCTTGTTGCCCTTTCGTGAAGCTTTTGAAAGGGTAGGGGCAGGCAATATGCAGGATGTGGGTGTGCCATGTATTTATATGCTGGCATAAATATTCTGTACTTATCTTCTATCCCCTTCCTATTTATTCCTAATATTCAATGAACACCACTAACCACTAAGCAGATTCTTTCATGGACCTGTCTTTTATCATCCCAAGATCTCATTCCTTGTTGGTAAGACAGTTGAAAGCCCACAATTTTTTCTTCAAAGTTTTGATTATTCCCAGATGCATCCCTTTAGCTCTTATCTAAACTGAATTTCATTGGATAGTTAAGGACTACTCATTGAGTTTCATAAGATCCTTCAGCCAGTCCTGCTAAGTGTCCTCAACTTTATTGTCCTGAAAATCTAGTATCATCAACAGACTGCCACCTAACTAGTCACCCTCTTTCCACTTTCCTCATGAATCAAAGAAGGAAGTTTCCTCATCTCTAGGCATAACCTGCTCTTTCAAACCGAGATCCCCATATTTCTTTCTCCACAGCGCTGCCTCCTTTATTTCATCTTGACGACTCCTCGCTAGAGAGACAACAGCCAGTTTGGAATCTCTACATCTTTTAACAACACCCAAGTGTTTTGGGTTCTGATGGATGTAACACACTAGACAAAAAGACATCACCCCTCTTAGAAGGATGCCAGTCAGAACTCTCCAGTTTTCTTGGCATTGCACACACAGCGCAGTACTTAGAAACTAATTCTCTTCTCGGTTCAGCATCTGAGGTCAGTGATAAACACAGCTGTGAAAGAAGGGTACATTTGAATCCGCTCTTCTTGTCAGATGAATAACAACAGCGAAGTGATGCATCTCTCACAAAACCCCCTAATAAAGATTTTAAAGCATGGTGATCACGGGAATTAGCTTGAGACAACATGCAAAGTACAATCCAACTTAATCTAATTAGGGTTTTAACACACAAAAGTTAACACCTCTCCTGGCATTTAAAGTCGATAAACTTAATACTCTTCCAAAGACAGAAAAAGGAAATTTTGAAGCGCTTTGGAAAGTTTGGAACTGAAAAGTTTCACTTCCAGCAGAAAGTTTCTGAATTTTTTAAAACAACTTGAATATTTTTAACAAAAAAAAGATAAAAATCACGGTTTGAAACTGGAATTTTAATAATGAGAAATAATAGCAACTTTGACATTGTTTTTTCATTAAAACAAAAAAGAAAGACAAATTGAAAACATAAAAAGTTCTGTTTACCTATGTCTGCCTTTGAGGTAACTGGCAGAATGGATCAGGAATGAATTCTCTCCTTAGTCCCCATCAGCATATTTACTTTTACAGATACACAGAACCTCACAGAAGCCTCGGGTTACTTTATCTTTCCTGTAGTCAGTGCCAACATAACGCAAACCAGCACCACCTTTTAGCTCTCTCCTTGATTCAGAAACTGTCATGAGGAAATTTCCAATGAGTAGGGAATGGCTAAGAGCAAGGAGTATTATACTGAGTAAGCTGAAGAATTAAACAATTTGGAAAGGGAAAATCCATAGGACTAAACTGAGAAGATAACTACAGAAAGAAACAAAAAAAAAATCAGCT
Organism: Cnemophilus loriae; assembly: GCA_013397755.1. Classification (NCBI taxonomy): domain Eukaryota; kingdom Metazoa; phylum Chordata; class Aves; order Passeriformes; family Corvidae; genus Cnemophilus; species Cnemophilus loriae. Next base: position 3,510,336 of record VZTF01002402.1, read on the forward strand.
GGGCAACTGGGACAGAAGGTAAAGAAAAATTTTAAGAACTATTCTAGGAAGCGGTGAAATGGGAATGAGGAAGAGGCCACCTCTACAATCCATGTCCCCATGAAAATGCAAATAACTCATCATAGACAAAGAAAAGGTCTGCTAGGGACTCTGTGTGGTCATGCTGTTTACTGTTTCTCAGCCTGTGATCAGTGGATTAGCTGAGGGTCCATGCAATATGTGAGATACCAGAAGATGACTCGCAAAAAACTGCAAATCAGCCATATCTTGTTGTAATTTATCTTATTTGTGGTAGCCATCTCCTCACAGCTGACTTTTTCAAAAGTAAAATACTATATATTGCAGGTATTAGGTACTCCTTCATCGTCAGCCTCATTTGTCACTGCCATCACCATCTTCTGCTGACTAGCAAGCCTGTACCTTGGTTTTCCTACTGTTTTCAATGCTCATTCAGTGCAGTTTCATGCAACTTTCTGGTCATATCTCATTTTTGTGTCTTGATTACTTCAATTCTATCTCTGTAGGCTCATCATAGTCCCTTAGGCTTGTCATTAAAAATCTGATTCCTTTCTGAGTCTTTGGCTAAGGCTCATGTGTTAACAAAAGATGTCTCAGTACACAGCCTGTCATCCCCTGCAATGGCACAGTTTTTGCTTGTGCCTTTGGGATCTGTTCTTTGAGAAACTGCTATCACCATGTCTTTACTAGTAATTTTTTCCCTTCTCCTTCATATGAAATACCAATTGCTTAGATTTGTATAAAGTCCCATGAAATACACTGATCCAATCTCTTATTTCTTAATGCTTGTCACATCCCACTAGCAGCCAATGCTCGCTCATTCTACACCCTACCACAAGACCCAGGACAGAAAGCTCTCAATGGCATAAAGGAATTAGGTATTTTATTCCTATTGAATTTCATCTAAGTGAAAATTGAATTGAAAGTCAATGGGAACTGGGAGCATAAAACTCTGTAATATGTCTAAAAAAACTCTTACAGTGAGGTTTTTCAGCTGTTTTTCCCACCCTGAGGAAGAGGGTGAGTAGAAGGGCTGAGGAGGACCTGTCATGCAAAGGAAGCATTTCCAGGAGCAGGAAAGCTGGTAGAGTATGGCTCAGGCAATGGGCTTGACCTCACTTCTCTTCCGTATTACAAAACCTCAGTGATTTTCTACCAGTACTCTAGTCCAAGTCATTTCCCAGATCAACAGACCCAGCAGTCTGTTCCCAGATACATTTAACCCCGAGCAAGGACAAAAGCAATATGCACAAGAGTACAGCTGAAAAACTAGAGACCAGGAGGTCCTCAGCATGTCAGAGCTGAGATTCCTGAATGGAGTGCAAAAGCTGACAGAGTGACAGAGTCAACCTGCACCACAGCCATACACTCCTGACCTTTGTGATGATGGTGCATTTGTCTTTTTTTATAACTATTTGTTTGGTTGTGGTTTTATGTTTTTTCTCCCAAGACCGAGATCTCTTTACCTTGGAAAACAGACGCCAAGAACAGATGTTTCCTGATGCTGCAGATATTATTTAATACCTATATATATGGACTATGGTTCTTGTATGTTATTCCCATGACTTTATTTACGGCACAGTTACCTTCCACCTGAGAGCTACTAACGTGCTGCCCGATTTTCTAGAAGAGCAGTAAAACCAACAGCTGAGCCAAACTTCTCCAGTAGAGTGCCAGACTACCAACCAACAGGGCTCAAGGGCTGGAGTGTTGTGGGGGTGAAGGACTAAGTTCTGACCATCATCCCACTGAAACCACAGAACTGCAATACTGATGGCAGTAAGAATGGACCCTGCAGCGGTGAGTTTGTCCAAACTTCGTTTTGTGGAGACAGCTCCACAAAGAGGTGAAGGACAATCTAAAAAGGCCATGAAATCCAGAAAGCCATTTTGAGAGCCACCACTAAAAAAAGCTGTTGCGATGCATTGACAGGGGAGATCTCCAATAACACCAAACACACTGCCAAAGCAGCAATCCACACCTAGAGGAAATGTTGCCACTTAACCTTTCTCTGCCTCAGTTTTTTCATATAAAAATGGCACATTGAAACTTTAATTATACGTAAACACTTAATAGGCATGGCTGTGTTTGGAAAACACTTTTGGAGGGAGAGAGGAGAACCCTTGCATAGAACTAAAATGATCCTTGTTAGAAAAGTGCTGAAAGCTAGGGACAGATATTTATCTCCTTGAAAATAACTTCACAATTAAACATTCTGACACAGTGATTCAATGTCAAAGCTCACAGCTCAACCGTGTTCGTGTGAGTACTTAACCTGAAGGCCATAATATGTAACTGAAGAGTTACAAATTAAGATGGGGTAGTCCTTGTTCAATGTCAAATTTTCTTGGTCACTGAAGACAAAAGGAAATAAAACAATGACAAAATTTAACTAAAGTGGATTTGGAGTGTGTGCTGTTCAGAGTAATTTCCGGGAATCTCTTAAAACACAAGTGGTAAAAAATTTAAATTGCTCTTATGTCTTTTAACACCAATTCTTCGGACCAAGCCAAAATCAGTCATAGTTTTCTTTTCGCCTGCACTTGAATGTAAGTTACCATTTTTTTTGTTCCTCTGGTAAACAAACGAAATTGGCAGATGTTGGTATCTGGATAATTATTCTACACAGTTCCTGTCTAAAGCATCATCAGGGCATCCTTGGGGAAGGCATTTCTGGGTAATCAAATTAGATTGTGACCTACACTGTGCTATCATCTTCCTGGTGCGATAAACAACACTATCACATCATTTCCCACATATGCTATCAAAAGATCTACAAGAGAAGCCACTAATTTGTTATTCTATGTAGACTTTCCGTGCAAATGACCTATTATGGAATTCAACACACTGCTGACAACTTTAAAGAAAGCTCTTTCTCCTTCCAGCCAAAGAAAGCTGTTGAGTGACAGCCATCAGTCAACTGGGAAAGATGCGTGATAAATACAAAAACAAGAGGCACCTGATTGAAGTGGGCAATGTGCTAATCTTGTCATCACATTTACAGTCCTCGCTCCTGTATTTCTTGCCGTTAATACAGCCCGGGAGTGTTTAACTGCCAAATGGAACATTCTGCCATCATGTGCCAAAAGCCACCTTCAGGGATTCCCACATTACCACTGTGCAGAGGCTGACGGAATGAAGAAAAAACAACAACAAAAACCTGGAATGTGTATTTGTAATATTTCACGTGCACACGCGAAGATTAGGTCGCACATTTACTTTTTTCCAACTACAAAAGACAACATCCCAAATACACAGTTATCCAAGCATAAACCAGAAACTGCTGACTCGCAGGAAAACAAAAACTCTCACAAACAAAACACTATGGTTATGGTTGAATGCTCGATGTTCCTATTACTTTGTCAACTGCTTGCAGTGCTATCTAATTATACTGCATTTTGGTTTTGAACAAGGTTTGAATGAGTCCTGTCTTCATATACTCAGCAAAGATACCAGATTTCCTGGAAATAATAGTCTATAATTTTTATTTGGCATAACTGGCTCTTCTGAACTTCAACCCAACTTGTGTCAGATTTTTGCTTGCACTTAGGATAGCAGGAAATATCAGCTACAGACTCATTGCTAACCCTTGAAAGTGCCTGACTTCTGCATGTTATTTTTGGACCAAAATTTTTGTTTTATTATTAATTCTTATCTTACAATACCAGATATTTTAAAAGTTTACATATATGCAATCATTCATTAAATCTTAGTAATATCAAAGGAGATTATTTTTATGATAACTGTGTTAAGGAGCTTAACAAATTCCATTTTACTGCAACATAAACAGACTTTGTGCAGCAGTTTATTTTGGAAAATGCTAGATAGATAAAAACAAAGGTCAAAAGTCATAGTGGATAATAGCTGATGGTTTTGATAATGCTAATTATATATTACTAAAGAATAAAGGTAGAAAGGGAAATATGAGCATTAAAAGAAAGATAAACATCCCAGTGCTGAATTTAAAATGAAAAAAAGAAAAAAAAAACTTTAAATGTCTTTGTAGCTCACTGTCATAAACCGAAGACATAATGAAGCCTGAATTAAAAATGTCAGTTTCTGTGAATGTTGATAACTTGGTTCTTTGTTGTACAAGTCAAAATGTGTCTGTTTGATGGGTTAAAATGACAGTCTGCAAATGGGAGAAGCTAGAGCTAAAAAAAGAAGACCCCCCCCACTTCCCAAAAGACTTATAAAAAGTAGGCCCGTAATGCAGTACTTTAAGGAGAAGACCTGTAGGGTAGAAGAGCCAGTATCTTTGGAAAGTAACCAAGCAGCACTAAAAGGCAATGTCCATGGCCAATCAAAACTATTTCTCTAGCTGCTGGGGCTCTTGCATCTCCGTCTTCACACTAGACTGGAAACCCTTTGTACTAATTGCCAGACTGTACCAGATTTTCTGGTTCAGTTCCATCCCATAATTGACCGACAATGATGGGCAAGGAAGGGGAAAAATTCAGGCTCACCACTGCAAGCAGAGGGTCAGAAATGGTTTCATAGGGAGCACATCACTGCTTGGCACTAAATGCAGGGTTAAGCAAGCATCATCTGTACTTTCTTCTAATTCCTAGGTTAAAAGGGGGATGGGAAAAACATTTACACTGCAGCAGGGCAAAGAGAGCATTTTAAAAGCTGGCATAGCTTCCACAGAAATCTTCCACAGAGACAAGAAAATGCCTGGAGGATTTTTGGAAGTTGGTCTCTAACCGTGATATCAGTGCATTACTTATATTAAAATAAATAAAGCAGTTCAAAAATTACATTTCTCCATAAAAAGAAAAATTCTCCCACATTTACAGTAAAAGTATTTGCCCATAAAGTTGTTTTTCCAAGAAAATAAATTAATTCACAAATTTATGAGCTGAAAAGATCCAACTATTAATACACATATAGAAATTAATTTGCATTTTAAAAGGTAGAAATATTTTAACATAAAATGCATATATTTAACATTTAACAGACACTTTTAAGTTCACAAATAAATATTTACTGTGCATCTAATCTAGTTCACCACAGCTTCTCCATCTGTAAATTCTTACAGTTGTAGGGTCTTTTGCTTACTGTTGAATTGCTTTAATAAACCTAGGAAAAACTGATTTGAAGAGGAAAAGCCACAAATTCTTTCAGAAATTTGACTAATGACAGAATCTTTCTGATCATGAATCTTATTTACCCTCAATTGTTCTCCGCCCACTTTATTTCAAGCAAACAGCACCCCCAATAGCATTTCCACAAAACATTAAGACAGTTCTGAGAGCAAAGTAAAAAAGAATGAGAAAGGAAAGAAAGAAAGAAAAAAAAAAAACGATTTAGTGCTCATGGCAAAGCAGTTCCAAACCATTCGATTCCCTGTGCTACCCATGCCCTGGAAATATCCTGCCCACAGGTCCAACACTTTCCCCTGTACTCCTCCCCTGTCCTTGAAGGATCCTTCTTTGCGGAGTACCTGCTCTCACACACCTCACTGTGCAGGTACCACACTCCTCACTTTCAGTAGTTAGTTACAGTTCGGTTTCTGGAAGAGGAAAGGCACAGTCCATTCAATTCCGTCCCCCTCTAACCCCGCCACCAATCACTCCAAGAATGGTTATTTTCCCTGTTAAGCTGAAACCTGCTTCCCTCTCCACGAGCTCGAAATGAGTGATAAGCTGCAAAGTTTCAGAACTAGGCCAATAAAGTTAGCACCTTAAAGCACAGACAGCAGAGGACTTCGGCAAAATCTTACCTTTCAAACCCTGAACAGAGCTGTCTTTTATGAGGCCTATGCAGCTGACAAGTCCTGGGACTTTCTCAAGCACAGGACCCATACAGGTGAAATTCTAAAAGGTGGTAAACACCTGAGAACTGGACAAGAAGACTACAAGAAAAAAGAAATCAAATGAGTAAAATGTCTTCCCAGAGCCACAGTCAGCTCTTGTGCATGGGGAGTTACGAATGCACTGGCTATAGACTTTTGTCCAAAGCTGTAGGTTTTT
>VZTF01002402.1:3516390-3696390 GCA_013397755.1 Cnemophilus loriae
CTAGATTAGTTCATACAAAACTCAACAATACAGCACTGAAACCCATTGTTGATATTCAACATTTTTCACATAGCGGAACAGAATAGACAATACGGTATCTAGGAAACCATGGGCTGGATTACAAACTGATGATATCTCATCCTTCTGGAGGGCCTGTAATCCTTTTTATTACCTACCACAGAAGGGGGGAAGAAAATCCAAAACAAAACACCACAGCATAAACCACCCCGTATCGATAATGTTTGAACTCTTTTCATAAATAAATGAATTTAATCTTTTTCCTAGTTCTGTCCTAAGCTCACCCCCCTCCCTGCAATATGCATACATAATGAAACACTTGCCTTTCACACTGCTTAAATAACTGTTAAATGCACAGCGTTCATGCCAGTCTGTGCCATGAGGCTCATTTTAAAAACAGCTTCCACGTTATATATGTAAAAACAGCCCCATACCTGGCCTCACAGTATTTCTTACAACACTTTGCAACTTACACATAAGAATGCCTCTCTTATTCTGTAACAAAACAAATTGTATTCTCCTTCACACATAAACTTATAACTGCAGCTCCTGCTGGGCATATAAAAATATTTGAAATAATTCAGCTGCTAATTTTTTACAAAAAAATTCTTCTATTTTCAAACCTCTATTTAAACAGTCCCTGTACTTGCACCACGTCACATCTCCATCTTTCACCACGCTCGGTTCAGAAGCCCCTCAGTGTAAATTTCGCTTTGTCTATTTTTGCAGCACTTATACTCCGCACGAAAGAAAATAAATACAGTGTTTATAGGAGATCCATTTACCCCTGCACTGATTATTTTTCTGTTTCAACCTCGCTCCTTTTCCTTAGACTCCAGTTCCCGTATTTTCCTTAAAACCCCAAATAGTCTAGGTAGCCACAGAAGTGATTGTTCCTACCAGTTTCTTTTCATCACTTCTGCAATTGACCAATTGACAACTGATTGATGGTTATCTTTTCACTTCCACAATGAAAGAAATTACCATCACTATAGCTATGTACAGTAAATGCCTCCAGAGTAAATTACATGATTCTAAAATTCTCCTTAGCTCACTTAGTAAAACATCAACACAAAAAGTTTCTTTTTTGCCTCTCTTCCTGTACTGCAGATTTGGCCTTTCCTGTCAGCTTCAGAAAAGAACTTGACAGCTTCTTTAAAAAGAGGAGTATAAAAGAACTTGAATAAGGGATGGCACAGGGCCGGGCTAAGGCTTCCATTCTCTGCAAGTGGCTATTCTTTGCACTGAAAAAAAAATTAGGCATGTGAGCACAGATAAGCCACATAAGAATACCCCAAAGAATATTCCCAGTGACCTTGAGATTTTGCTGCAATTCCGTATCCATTCTCTGCTGGAACAGCTTCATGAATTCTGAACTTCAGAATGGCTAACTTATTTCCAGAATGTGCAATTTATTCCTTGAAGGGAGAAAAAACACTCCCACAAAATTAGGAGGGGGAAGTATTTGCCACTATAAAATAAAATAAATTTGTCCTTGGATTTCTGCGATAGTTCAGATGTATTGGCAAGAATTTGACTCCATTCCCATACATGGTTTTAGTGATGTTGAGACAGAAGAGAGATGCAATTCTATCTAAAACCAAAAACCCCTCTTAAATTTGTCAGAATTTTTAGCTCCTGCATGGAAAGACAGTGAAAACTTTTGATTGCTGTACAATCAAGGACGGTTTTCAGAGCATTAAATATACCACTGAGAAAGACTGAGAATTATTTATTGGGTTTTGTTCCTTCTTGGAGAGCACTCTAAAATTGAAACTAAAATAGACTCATTAATGCTCATTATTTAAATAAACACTAAAGGAGAAATGTGACTCCATTTTAGTGTGGCCAAAAGATTTTGTAATAGTATAAAAGCCTGTTTACTTTGCAATAAAAGATAGAACAGATCCTCTCCAGTTCAAGTTATGTCCTTTAAAAGCTTCTATTACTTTCTGCAGGCTGATAATGTCTATGAGTTTTTCACACTTCAGGTCACCACTATCACTAGCTTTTAACTATAGGCTTTCCTGTGTTTTGGTTTTCAGCAAAAATCAGGACTGTCTAGTCTTCAAGTCCTCTTCACTAATTTATTCAGGAAAGGAGTTTTCTTGGAATTTGTGTTATGCCACCTTGGACGGATCCTTCCTGAGAGGTGGGGCTGTGATGGCAATTCATGCCAGATCTAAACAGGACATACAGAGTAGATGAAATGCTTCTCAAACTTTCTTTTCAGTTCTTTTATGCCCTTCGAATCTATCAGCAGTATTACTTCTGGATATCTCTACCCTGTACTAGTTTCCAAAAGAGTGGGGCAAACAAGAATCAGAAGAGATTTGATCTGAAATTCTCATACTCCAACAAAAGACCAAAGCTCAACCAAAAGAAGATTAACCATGGTCTGCAATTACCTGTTACTGAAAAGACTCCTGAGGGTAAAGGACCCTTTATTAAGAGGGAAAGAAAGGTATAAGAAATTACAGAAGATAATGCATTGCGGTTGTTTTACGGGTAATAGAGAACTAGTGAGGAAATTCTTGATGGAAAATTCATATTGTTCATTTCTTTCATTACTGTTACTTTTTCAAAGAATTCTCTGCCCAGGTACCAATATCCAGGGAGAAATAGCTGGTATTAAAATCAGTAAATTACAGAGTTAGTGTACTGCTGTACTAACTCGATGAAAGGAGGATGGCTGCTCTTGATATATATATAAATACTATTTGAAAAGGGACAACAGAGAATAAAAAGCAAATACATTAGGTTCATCTTTGGTTGATTTAAAGTTGCATTTTAAACAATTAACTGCAATTATAATACAAATTTGTGCTGGAAAGAACTGTACCAAAAAATCAGCTACAACTGTCTTAAAATACATTTTGTCAGATTAATAATTCTTTCTAGGAAACACCTTTGTCCACATATACATTTGTTCTTAAATATTTCAAGCAGTCACATTTCCTAGCCCAATTATCTTTTCAGAGGCTGAAAAAGGCTCTGGTAAGCAATTACAGAACAATCCCTTCTCCCAAATATTTACTCGCAATATTAACTGAGCAATTTAACCTAAGAGATTAAATATTAATATTTTTGAAACAATATAATATTCTTGCTTCCCAGCAAGAAAACAACCTAATGATGCAAGGAAGGAAAGATACAGCTAATTTTCACCCAAGAAAAACTTTGAACTAGAGGCCTTCAAAGCTATTATGTGCTGTTACACACACGTATTTAGACTCAACTTTTTCTTAACCTGCATGATGGCTTGAAAATTTAGACAAGAAAAAGCAGAATAGAATTAAGATTTTACTTTTGCAAGTCCAATTTCCAATTCTTTCTAACAGAAAGACTCATTTCAAGCCATTTTTGCATCACTAGATGTCAAGAGGACAGCTTTTCTGTGATGCATGACATGGGTTACTCACTTGAAGGTGAAAGGAAATTTGAAGAGTAACCTTCAAATCCTATTATGTCATAACTACTTCCCAGGAGAGGTGAAGGAGACAGCAGGGACTACGTGCATAAAACCACCTCCTTTTTCATTCTCTTGTCTCTGGGCGCAGGCTTTTAAGTATTTGTATAATATAGGATCTCTGCCTTTTTGTTGCCAAGCATTCATAGTAAGTACTCCACAACATAAGAGTTTTGAATAGAAGCCAGAAAACCATCTATCACTTCTGTTTTCTTCCAGGTTGCTTCAGTGGGTTTTATGACTGATCTAAACCACATATGTGTTCTATAAAACACCTAATTTGTGTACATCAACTAAAAGGAAAAAAAAAAAGGAAAAGCTTTATTGAGCCAAAATTTAGGTTGGGATTCATTTAGACAATTCAAGGGTCTGGTCATTTCCAAGACAGCAATTACTTGTGAAGACAAGTGTTGCAGGAATAGCAAATATTTTAACTGCATCTTTGTAGAGTAGATAAGTAAGTTGTAAAATCACTGCTCCTAGAAGGATACCAGCAGACTCTTTCATGTCAAAAGGATAACTACCCAACAACAGAGCTTTCTATAAAGACATTTTGAGAAGCCAAGGCATCACTCTCTGCAAATACCAAGGATTTTGTTATGAATGCTATTATAAGAGATTCTATCAATCTAAAAAAACCCTTTTTCTAACACTCGTCAATATGATTTTTGAATGCTTTATAGGCACCAACTCAACCAATATGATAGAGACTAGTGGAAAGACTCTCAATATAATCTCCTAGAGAGCCTATGAAGTTCTGACAGTAGTCATAGCTCTTATTTTAATGTGAACTAATTTTTAATCATACTAAAGTACTTGAAAATTAACATATCCTTAAACTCTCTTCTCTGTGTCACCATCTCCATCAAACCAAGTGTGTTTATTCTGCTCCCTCTCTGTGCTGTGTTTGAGAGTCTGAACAAAGGCAGCATGTGGAGAGAGGAGTTACCAGTGACAACAGTCAATAAAGAAGAGATGGAATGTCTTCAGGACTGCAGCTTGTCTGGGAATTTAAACAGCTACTGGGTTTGCTGCTTTCAGGGAAGGCAGCTTTGTTGATATTTTACATGATAGTCCCTATTGGGTCTCATGACTTAATACAGGTTCTTAAAAGACTGACATGGTCTTTGCTACATAGATGATGAAGTCAAGGACCACTTACACAGTGAGAGGACACGAGTTCAGTGTGTAATTCCCAGGCATTGCCAGTTAAGATGTTGAGACCTGGGTTAGAGGAGTGGACGAAAGTATTTGCAACCACCATGCATTCAAAATTCCTTCTGAACATCGGTTTGGAATGTGCCACTACCCTCCCCCCGCCACTCCCCCCACCCCATAGGAGAACAGTGGTCTTTGGGACCAGCAACCCTAAATTCTTTGGTTTTGAGTGACATTATTATAAAAAACCCCGCTGGAAACAACAGGAGGTTATGAGCACTGACACTGCTCCTTACAAAGCAGACCATGAAGCACCAAGCACTGAACAGCAACAATCTGAACACCGAAGCTGACCTAAACACTTGGTGAGTTTGTTCGTGGGAGCAATCTGTTAAAAACCCCTGAACAACCAGGAGCAGAACATGTTCAGAGTCTTAGAATGCACTTTCTAACGAGGAACAGGACTTCTCTGATGTACCAAAGGAGGAAGAACACAAATACATAGAAGCAGAAAACCTGACCACTTTCTTCTAATCTCTGAAACTCCAGAGCAAGCTCAGATGAGCTTTGACTCCGAGGACTTGCATGTTGAGGAGGAGCACAACTACAGCAACATAACAAACAAGACAGAACAATGTAGTGAACCAGAACAACTGAATATTCTGCCAGTAGAATTAATGCAGGAAACAGAGCTGCAAGGACAAAAACTGGAGAGTTGGAGGCAACATTCTGCAAAGAGAAGCTGCATGAGCATTGTGTACACACAGAGAAGCTCAGCAACATATGTGACCTGAATACCTGAATGTAACCAGCAGCCATTCCCAAGACAGAGCTTTCCAAAAAGAACAAAACCCAGAACAAGATCACATGAACTTTGAACTTCTTGAAAAAGAAGGGTTTTGTGGAAGTGCCAAATGCAGAGGAGCATCAGCCAGTGGAATCACAGAATCACCCTCTGAGTCCTGAGTGCTGAGTGGGTAAAGAACAGAAAGAAGGTCCCATCTGTGAAAAAACAGATGACTAACAGGGGAGTCATTTGCAGCTTTGGAAGAAGAAATAAAAAATAGAAAGTAATTTCCAATGAAATACAAATTATTTGAAAAATCACAGAAGTACAATGGCGAGAGGATGGAAAATAAAATAAATTGCAACCAATAATTTCACCATATTACACCTTGTGATTCTATTCTTTCCTTGAGCAGTGAGACCCAGTATTAACAAATCCATACTGCAGGATTTAGGTGGGGACGGGTTTCTGCTCTGGATAATTAAAATTACTTGTCTGAAATTAATTGCACAAAAAAGTGACCTGGTTTTACTGACCAACTATGAATCCAATTTCTCTCAGTTAAAAGTGTATATGTAATTTAAAACCTAAAATTAGACACTTAAATCTATATTTAAGAACCAAATAAGCAGCATGGGGTCTGTGAAAAGCAAGCTCTTAAACCACCCACTAGTATTTATAAACACATCCACAGGGATAAGAAGAGAAGTAATATGCTAATATTGCTGAATGTCGAAATGGAGAGCTGAGGTTTGATCCAGCACCTCAGGAATCTGAGGCTTTTGTCACTCATGAATACATAGACAAGGTGATCTCCTGTGCACTCCTTGGCCTTTGCTTTAGAGTCAAAAAATGGCAAAAGGACAGCAGAACACAGGGGTCTTCCCTGACTGTGATATTTTAGCAGAAGCATGAACCATTTCCCTGTAAGTTGTCCTGCAGTGACTAAGAATGTGAGGATCCACACTGCGCTCACAATCCATGGGACAGTTATACACAACTGCACATTCTGTAAAGCAAAATGATAAAAAATATTTTTGTCGCGTATTTTGAGAATTAAGTTTTATACAGATAATACCACGTAAGGTACAAATAAATAACATCCCAATAGAATGCTAACCCAGCTGTCTGACAGGTGGTAGAGATGTAAAGAAAAGGGGATATGTGCTTCAATAAAAGACAAAAATATCTGTCATAAAACTGCTGTAACCTTTTGTCTCCTAACCACATATATTGCTAACTAAATTATTGAATAATCTAATGCACAGTTTCCTTTATACAGCTGAAGCAATTCACACAGCTTGGTATGCAAAACAAACAAACAAACAAAAAAGATAGAGCATAATTTGACATTTTCACATGCTTGGCATTGAAAGCAAGCTCATTTGTTTTTTTTCAGGAGTATTTTGCATTCTTGGAGTACACCAGCAGTGGCTATAACGTGTGATGTAAGTGTATCATAGAATGTGTTTATTATAGCCATTTCTCCATAGCTGCTACAAGGGAACCCCTTTGAGGCTAGATAAAAGTTTGCCAAAAATAATATTCAAATATCCTTTTAATCAAAACAAGATAAAGAGGAGATTAGTGCCACCAGTGTCAACACCACCACTTCCAAAACATATGCTCAAATAAAACATGAAAGCTTTAGGGGATTGGTTTTGCAAGCTTCAGTAGCTCACCCTTCCTCTCTCTTCCAACTCTATGTATTATTAAAATGCATCAGCTGATGATGTGTGTTAATGACAAGCTCCATCCTCAAAGGGTTCTAATTCATTAAAGGGGATGATCAGACTGCAATTCTCAGAATTGAAAACAAAATATTTATTTAGATTATTAATTATGAATTTTATTTCAATGTAGAAGCTTAGATTCTTTTAATGTCATTTACAATAAAACAACAAAAAAGTATATCACAAGAAAAAACCCACATAAATATCAAGCAAAATTTAATTCCCAACTAAACTTAACAGCATGAGGATTTTTCTCCATAAAATATCAAATTTTCATTGTTATGATACCTGATAAAGATTTAATATTTTCTTTAATTCTAAATCTTGCTGTTCTTCCTCCTCTCCCTCCCTCTCCCTGGAATAACAATTATAAATTATATATTTTTTCTTTTACTTACAACTTATTTAACTTTTAAATTTTTGGAGAGAGTGTGGGGCATTCATCTGTCATCAAAATGATACCCACTGAATTTTTATTTAAACTATAGAAATATCCATTCTCCCTCTGCTTTGGCAAAATTTCAACTGTACAAAATCTAAGGACTGGATCTAGAAATTTCTAATTAAAAAAAGCACAGTTTCTGATTTGTTGTGGGAAAGCAAACTGACAAGAATGAGAAACATTAATTCAACTCAGTGCTTGGTGAAGCTACTGGGAGCTGATTTATGGAGTGTATCTTTCCTGTCTCTCATCGCTAGAAGACTTTCATGAAAATGCCAATTGGCCCAGAATATGCATTTGATGGTTGTGTGGGATGGATTTGGCCACCAAAGGCTGCTGATAAAAATTAAACCAACGCTTAAATACGGAGAGAATTGGGCATGTAAACATCCTTAAAACTCGCAGTTAAATGCTTAACTTGGCATGTGTGGTAGTTGGGGATTGTGTCTTTTGCATCCATGAAATCCTATATTATCACAGCTTATCCTGGGGGAATTCAAACAAGACCTTGGGGAGCCCCTGGGTGTGTTCGACACCGCTCCCACACGGCTGCTGCCCACGGCCAGGCAGTGTCCAGGGGCTGGCAGCTGTGAGCTTAGAAGCAGGGGAAGAAGGTATCATTAGCACAAATCCCCAGCAAAGCAAATGGATTAGTGAAAAACAGGGATGGAACTTCAGCCCAGGGATTTTTTCTGAACATCTTCCCCGGGACAAAACTGCCATTTCCTTCCAGGTCATTCTACCCAGTGCAGCACCCCATCGAGGTGCCACGCTGCACCGAGTCACTGCTCCACGTTTGGCACTGTCATTTTCACCCCACAGATCCACAGTGCAGGTGTTCCACGGGCATTACGGGCCTGTGGTGGCACTGGGAAAGGCCACGGCTGGGGGTCTGTGCTGCAGAGCCACGTTCAGGACCAGTCCCCAGGAATGGGAGCCAACAACACGAAGCTGAAACTGGGAGCACCAGTCACACCAGCTGCTCTGGTGCTCCGGGCAAATGCAATGCTGAAAACAGTTTATTGAAGAACGCAGCCATGTGAAAGCAAAACTAGGATATTACACAAATTTAAACCCACAAAAGTTCGGGTTTGGCCTGCTCTGAAATTCCATGAGAACACAGGTTTTGGGCACGCTTGCATCATCTCATCAGATGCTTCCCTTCAGATGTTGATGACTTCAGCAGCATTTAGATGAACACCTCTCTTGTTTGAAATAAAGAGGTGTCCATTGGTGGAGTGATTGATGGTGGCATTTGATGTAGAAGAAGCTTCACTCTTTATGAATAGCCATTACAGACACCTTTCTGTGGAAATTTGGCATGTGTTTAAGAGAGGAGTGTTTTAAACCACGGGTAGAAAAAATAAAAACTTCAAAGAAGTTTATAGTCCTTTCAGAAATCTTTACTGAATTCATACATATTTACTGAATAAGCAGAACACTTTAAGTCACTTTATTCTTCCTGTGACCATTACCAATTTGTTACTAAGGGCTTCCAAGGCAATACTACAAAATACATAATGCCTGTACTAAATATATTCTGAAATTCTGATAAAGTTATATTTAACTAATGCAATACATAGGGAAAAGCACAGTATTTGAACACACCTTCTAATTTTCACTGAATCTGCAATAAAAAAATTAACTAAGTTAGCCACATTCCTGTGTGTAAAAGAGAGCCAGTTCCAATGGCTTTTAGTTGCACAAACAGTGCCATGGGACACAAGACTTTCTTGAAGGTTTTGAAATATGATCTTTTCACTATTTAGTAATCATGCCCATAAAACTCACTTGTATCAAAGTAAGAAACCGAGTCTAATGTGGCTTTCCCAGCCAGGAATTATCCACCATTAAGGTAATTATAAGGGGAGAACTAAATTCACATTAAACTCCCTGACATATTATGCCAAGAAAGTGACTGAAAAACTCTTGTTTACTTATATACTACTATATACTCTTTTCAAGCTTGTTTTTCATATCACCAGCATTAGCACAAAATACAATTATTAGAAAAAGCTCAAAACACAAAGCTGCTTTTTGAAGAGCACAATTAAAGTAAACCAGACATAGCTCCAGAGCTGCAATAGAAGGGCAGAGACAAATTAGAGTTTTAAGGAGGAAAGTGGAAAAGGTACTTCACTGCAAAGCAGGCCAACAGTGAAACTGGGCATCAATGACAACAAATTACTTAAAGTCATAGTACACATGGCAATTTATTTACTACAAAGGTAATGATTTATTGTGCAATACCCCTGAGTTCTAGTTCATCTTCACACAGTTGAATAACAATTTCCTTCCTATGGTGAATACACACAGCTCATAGTTATTTGTTTGTAGGATAAGATTACACATCTTCAAAACCACTGCAGGTCATGTATTACCAAATGTCTGTGAAAATGCCTCCATAACCTGGTAAGTCTGGCTAAGCAGCACAAGAGGCCAAGCCCCACGTTGTATCAGGCAAAGCGTACATAAAGACTCCAACAGTTCCCAAAAGCTGTGCTCCATGAGTGCTCCTCAGCCTGCATTTACCATACAGAAAATGTACCTTAAATGTAAACAGTGCTGGGGCTGAGTTCACGGTGATTGTTTGCACAGGATAAACCATCTCGTTCTTCCTGTGAGATGCTTCCAACTCGAGATTGATGAGTTTTTGTTTTCCTCCCGGGCACTGAGAAGCCAGATGGAAATCAGGTCAAAAATCTTCACCAGAGGCTTTTGATTTAACCAGGCTTCTGATGCATCTCAGAGTTTCAGCAGGTATTTACAAAGGTTACCAAATCCTGACAACTTTTCAGTGCTTTGGTGAGGCTGAGTTTGCAACTTGTCCAGGAAAAGTAAATTTTTGCCCTCATGGTGGCAGAGAGAAACTGGAAAATACAACTCACTGGACAAGATAAAAATAAAGCTTGCTGTGAAAATTTCGTTTTGTTACTAAATTGAAATTACAGTTTTTGAGAATTATAAGGAACTTTTCCAAGTTTTTCACCTTATGCTGGCTTTACCACCAACTTTTATGTACAGAAGACATGTACACAGTACGGTTATGTAAGCAGATACCCAGATATTCCACCACACCCCCCTATCCAGTGTAAAAGTAAAGTTAGAAAGGAATTGCTTTTACATAAATTTTCCCGAAGAAAGTTATTCACTTGCAAGCAATACTTTTAATCTAAATACAGATTTCTTTTTTGGAAGAAATCCAGCTTTTATTGTGAAAAAAGTTTATAAAAATATTTTCATATCCTAACTGGAGTTAAACAAACTTAACTAGAATTTAGTTTTATAGCCAGTCTTAGTTTTCTTATTGAAAGAGTGTCCCTGTGTGGAAGTGCAAACAAAATATTTGGTTTTCAGTACATTCCAGTACTTTCAGTGCTTGGAATTTTTAATTACAAAATTAATATAAGATCTTTCCTCAATTACTTTGCAGCAGATGCACAATGAATTTAATTCACAAAAATGAGTACTTAGCTAAGTAGTACGTCTAAGTAGTGTGTTGGGGTTTTGAATTTCTATCAGTTATCCATGACCTAAATAATGCTATGCTAGTGTGTACAGTTTGAATGAGAAGAACTTCACAGATATATGACAGACTTGAGAAAACACGAAACCAATCACTTACTTATACCTTTTTTTATAAACTTATTTAGCCTACAAGATAATGAAAAAAGGACTTTTCTATTTATAATTATGCTGCTATTAAGTGTCAAAAGCTACAGTTAAATAATAAGATTTTTCTTCAATTAGTAGAAATATTTAAAAGTAATATTTTAATATTAAAAAACTCAAATTAATTTCTAAAAGTTATACTTTTGTTACTCTACTGCAATGTTCATCACTGGCAAAATCATTACAAATCCAATACTAAAATGATGGCTATTACAGTTATATACAGCTCTCATATATTTCATGTAACTGTTTCAAAGCACTTCCCAAAAAATAAATTTAACACAACACTCATTAGAGGAAAGTTTAATTTTAACCATCTCAAAACGAGGCAAAAGTTTGCCCTGCGTCAAACAAGAACAGGGAAGAGAATCCGGGAGTCTTGGTGCTCCATCTTTCCTTTACATTTATGAATCTACATTAATTTACTGGGAAACATATTTAAAAAGAAGGTTTGTCCTCCAGCGATGGTGTCAGCACTAAAAAGTTCAAGAGGTAACACAGAGCCCTAAATTCTGTGTACCATCTCCAAAACTTCCGTGATTCCCAAACTAAAGTCATGCCCAACTCAGGACAGCGCAAGCTAAAATAGGGATGCAATTCTTTATATCCCTGTGGCCACAAGGAAGAGATTTAGCAGTGGAAAGAAATGTTACAGCTACTTGGACGTGAATTTTCATGTCATATTTACTGTTTCAGAAATCACTACCCGTCAGCACGAGCCATTCAAATTCTTCTGAAGAACAGGAAGAACCCAAACATTTCCTTCATGTCAAAAAACAACAAGAGGGCTTCTATCCCTAGCAATTAAAAAATGGAAGTGCGTGTCCTGACATGAGTTTTAATTACTGTATGGGGGCAACTGACCTTTTTCCAGACAGTTCAGAGGCGACCGTATGAAGGACCCATTTCCCATGAAACCAGCCTCCAAAGATTTCATCAGACAAAATGATAATGAGCTATTGCAGTTGAAATGAGCTGATTAGTTTTTCCCCCCAGCTGCTGTTCAATTAATGAACCACTTTTAAAAATTTTGAAATGAAGTTCATGAATCATCTATTTTTATTTTCTTAAATTGAAAACTGATAAATGAATTCAGCCTCTTGGTGACACAAACAAAAATAGTTTGAATTTCAGATCTTGAAGAAGTGTTAGGAATTCGAGAAAAAAAAAAAAAGGCAGTTTTAAAAGCAGTGTGAATATTTAGCAGCAAATATTCCTAAAGAACTGTTAAAATACAGATGATTGAAGTAGCAGCCAAAAAAGGGATGCAAATGACGCTTAAATGAAAGGTTATAGAGCACGAGAGGTGTTTAATCCAAATAACAAACTGTTGTTGTCAATGAAAGATCTAATACAAACCGATTTAGATAATGCAGAAAAATGAACACACAATTTGACAGCTACCCTGGATTTACAGAATCATGGGATTAAATGCTTTCCACTTATTCAAAGAGGATTAGTCAGGATACATTTATTTATTTAAAGCAGATCTTTTACAGAACTAAAGAGTTTACAAATGATACGGAGTGATGGAAAATAGAAAATCCATATCAGCTTTAGCTTCTATCATTCAGCCACAGATGGGAAACTGCTTACTACCAAATACACAAGATAGTGCATTAGCAAAATAACAATAATATTAATAAATTTGGTGTAGCCTTAAACCACTTAGTCAAGGAAAGAGAACATTAAAATACTTGCACAGGCCATTTGAAGAAAGCCAGTAAAATGTGAACACACTAATGAAACATCCACAGCTAGAGCTGATCGTGGAAAACACAGGTGCAAAGCAGGGATAATGCTGGTGGAACTGCTATAGCTACAGTTGGTCTGAGATGGAAGATATCAGCCAGATGAGATTGGAAAGCAGGATTCCTGCATGCAAGTCCAAGAACTGCTGAAGACTCACTACAGGGCACTGATTAAGTCACTTCACTTTTCAGTTCCTGTCTCTGTTAAGTAGACGAGATTTTAATCTTAAAAGCACTAAAGTTTTAATTAAATGTCTGATAAGTGATTTAGTCTTATAGTAAAATCTTCTCCTCCCGAGCAAAATAATAACAGCAACATTGTTTGAAAGTTTCTGCTTGTGCCAGAATCATGTCAGAGCCTAATTTTCATCACTGCTGAAGGGTATTTATCAGCTCTGGCAGTGCTTTGTGCTGGCTCTGGGATTCCTTTTCATCACCAAGGTGCCGAAAGTCAAAATCTTATGCTTAGTTTTTTTGGTAAGAAAATCTCTGCATTAGAGGCCAAAAAAGTGAGAAATGCCTCTAAATATGACAATAAATGGGAAATAAACAACTCAGTGTAACTGGGTCACTGGAGGGTTTGCAGATTCACAAGTGAAATTTGCATTGTAATTGTCAGGTTCTGAACTCACTATATTTAACATCCTTAATGTCATCCCTATGTTGCTGTCCTTTGAGCACTCCTGCTCCCTCTTCAAAATGAAATCAACTTCCTGGATGCCAGTTCCAGTTATAAATGTGAACAGGTTGCACAATTGCAGCTCATGACAATATTTGTGTAGCTGGGGAGTGTTGCTTGCCTTCAGAACAGCCACGATCCATATGCTTCCTTTCCTACCGAACACCAAGCATGCAAGAACAGTTTAAAGAATCAGGAAGGGACAAAAGGAAGTAGCTACCACACCTCCTGTCTACCCCCTGCACATGACTACTACCAAAGACAGTGCCCTGAAGGCAGAAATATGAGCTTTTTGAGCTAAAATTTAAACTGATCAACACGAGAGCCTTCACTAAATGAACTACACACAGTTTTAGCTGCCGTGATGTACCTGATTTAATTTGCATCACATGAAATGATCCAGATAATGACAGTGACCCCTGTGCCTGCTCATTTCATTTCCCCAAACTGCTGGGCCTATCATTAACCAAGGCAAGATAAGATAACAGATGGCTGCGAATTAATCCTATCTTCAAATATCAAATGCAAAAAAGTGTCTCAATTAAGACAAATTAATTTAGATTCAGCATTCTAGAAATAAGTTTAAATAGATTTTGTGTCCACTTCAGGGTACAATAATGAGTTCATAAATTAACTCACACTTTCTTACTGATGGGGATGTCGATAAAGCAAAAGCTGTAAAACTTCCCAAATGTGTTACTTCAACCATTTTGCTCAGATTTGAAAAAACAGATGTGGGTGGGCCTGTAGATTCATTTAAATATTGACCCTAACTTTATGACTAGATGTAAACAAACAAGACTTGACAATGTAGCCACTGTTTTAGGGAAATTATGACCTCATTATGATCACTCTGAATTTTCTATCACTGAAGCACACTTGTGAAGTCAGTCCAGTCCTGAGGATTCCTATTATAAATACTAAATATTTTTTTTTATAACTCTCTAGGGGACTCATATATCTATTTATGTAATATATGTACACATATATAGCTTGCTTTCTTGGAATAGATGCCAGATGAAGAGAGAGAAGCAGCGGCATTGAGAGCAACAATAGGAATGCAAGAGTGAAATGGTGAGGAAGCCACCTGCTTTGACATGCCTGTGCCTGAGCCTTATTGTTTCACAGCTGAACTCTTACTGAAACCATGAATTTAAGTCCTTTGAGCTGTCTGTGGTAGACAATGCTTCATCGAGGAGCTAAGTGCCTCCAGGTCACCAGCGAAACACCAAACACTGAAAAGCAGCAGTGAAGTACTTCAAAAAAGAACAGGTAGACACGTACACTCACAAAGCTCCTCTTGTGAAGATGCATCCTATGCCAGCAAACAAATGCTACTTCTTTTCTTCTCTCTAAAGCTCAGAACACTCACAAAGTGTGAAATATTCTAAATGATACGCATCCAAGATGCATGAATCCTACTTACACTCTTCTTGACGGGTAAAAGTGTCATAAGGAATCATCAGCACTTACAACTAAGTGGTCAAGTACCTTGTTTGGTGAACAGCACTCCCGTTTCTCCTCCAAATATTCATAAGTGCCACCAAGGCTGCAGACATCCTGGCTGCACAGACTAGAACTAAGAATCCACCCTCCCATTCCTCAGCAATTCAGAATATAGCAAGCCACTATCACCAGTTGAATACAAGGATATCTAATTTTGCCAATGAATTACAGATTTAACAGTCTGAAAACTGTACCTTGTGACGCAGTGACGTAACACAGAAACCCTGTTTTCTTTCATTTCTTGGTTAAACTGCTGCTGTCATTGCAGGCATCATCCCCCCAGATTTTTCTGAAGACTCTGATTCTCTTGGATATGAGATACTGCTGCCAATTTGAAATAGGCATAAAAGGACCTCTCAAGGCTCTGTCCATGTCTCCATAATACATGGGAGCAGTAAAAACGAGACAATTAGAACACTGTGTAAAATTCCAGGACAAAGGCTATGACAGACAGGAATGCTCTTCTGCCCCAATCAAACTACCAGATTTTGCCTGGGATTTTTATTCTTATTACTTCCAACACAGCTGCTCTTCACTGAAGCCATTCTCATCTGTTGTTTCATTCTCCTTATCACTCCTGTTTCTCCTGCTGCAGTTTTATTGACTACATTTGCCTTATCCTGGATTCCCTCTCTTGTTTAAGTCATTCACTCTGATTTTACAATTCACTACTTCTCTCTACTCTTTCTCTTTACCCAGATGATTCAAGCCTTCACATTTTTACTACTGAATTCCTTTAGATGTTTCTCAAAGAACTCTGTAATCTGTTATGAGAAAACATTGATTTCAGCTGGACTCAATATCAGTGTTCTTGTCAATATCTAACTTGCTTAGCACAAGATCAATTTTCCACCTCAAGGGAAAACCAGATCTAAATGTTCACCCAACCATGCAAATATTGTACTTATTCCATTAGAACTCTCTGGAAGCCTCATCACACTATGGCAAAGGATGCTATGAACTTAAATTATAAAAGCAGTTAGAATAAAATAATTAATATTCAAAGAGGATGTGAATTAACAGTATGAGAAATAAACAGTCACCCACAACCAGATGAGGATCCTCCTCTTTTCCATGTGGTGCATGTTGGCATTTTTCCAGATGGATGTTATGTGAGAGCCCAGTGAGCGAGTTGTATTTGTTATCAGCAATTATCTGATCACAACTGACACACAAGATTTAGTCTTGCAACTAAAGAACCCACTACACAGTCACAGAAAGCAGTATTAAGTTGGTTAATCAGCTGATTTCTCTCTTCCCACACCAAAAAGAAATAAAAATGCCTCTTTACATATTCTCTGGCGAAAGTAAAGAAACCCTCCAAACTTTTTCAAAACGAAGACATCTTCAAATCTTTAACACAATGGAGCAGCTGCTACTGAGTTTCCTTGATGGGTATATTCTGTCATTAGGGAAATCAGAGGCCCTGCTAAATACCTTTTTTGTTTGGTTGTTTGTCAGCTCAAATACTGATTAGGTTCTCTGACAACCACATTGTTTTTTTGCAAAAATACAGAGAGAAAAACCTTCAGTTGCAACTTGCATTCTGTAGAAGCAGTGGATACACTCAGAGATATTTTGTTAAACTCATTTACAGTAGGAGATTTTACCATTATTTAAAAAAAAATGTAGAAAAAACCCAACTTTGATGATTGTTTCAGCATCACTATGCAAAAATTATATAAAATCTGTTAAAATACTAAATCTAAAGCAGATCATAAACTTGCAAATTTTACTCAGGAAATACTAAGTTTGCAATTAAAATATATTTTGAGTAAAACAATACTGAGTTCTGAAACTAAGCACAGAATTGAAAAAGATGAGTCAGAGTATGAGCTACTTGACAAAAGAAACTTCAACAAAGAGGAGTTTGTGACAGAAGGGTAAGGGCCCTTTTTTATCTTACCATAGCCTTGGATATAAATCAGAGCTGACTGGAACAATAGTATTTACATGGCAAGCTGTGAAAGCCTAAAGAGAGATTTCCCTACCTTCATCTGGAAAAACCCACATCCAAACACGCCATCTGCCATGGCCTGCCCAAAGCCACTGTGTCCTTGAGAGCCGTGGGCATCCACAGGCACAACCAGCCTGCAATTCACTTGCACCTCGCTCTGCTGATATTCAGTCAGCGTACAGCGGGACGTGTGTGGAGACGTACTGTGAATGCCTGCACACAGCCACATTCTAAACCATTATTTTAAAATCTGCAATCCCAAAAATTGACAGGCTTCAGATCACGGAATGTATAAATTTTACTGATAGTCATAATGCTGATTGTTATGATAGAAAATATGCAAAATTATCTGGGCAACACTGTTTTAATTATAATATAATTAAGAATATATTCTACATAACATCATAAATATTAAATATGGTCTCAATGAAATGTTGAAATTTCTAATGGCAGAACTCTGACAGTGTCTGCAGCTTGTTGAAACTTTCAACAATAAATTAAAATTTATCTCTGGAAAGACAAGACGGAGAGAATACCAATTTAGTGCTGAAAAAAGGGCCCTCTCATTTACTTATGTGTTATTCTGTGCCAGCCCGTGATCATAAATATGTGTCTGTCCAGTCTGCCCCTCAGCAGGGGAGAGAGTGAATAACAGTATTGCCACTACAACTTCTTGTGAAAGAAATATGTGGTTTATAAACTTCATTATAGAAGGCATTGAAGCACATTTCAAAAGAGAGACTCTGAAGTGCAAAGAAGGTAGGATATGATGTTAGCTGAAAATTTCATAGAACAAGGTTCTGCAGTCAGAAGGAGTTGTGCTTGTCATTTAACACGCAACAGAGAAAATGGAGATAAAAAACAGGGAAAAGAAAGCTGCAAGAAGAGCTCAGAACCTCAAAACCAAAAGGCATTGACAAGAGGGAAATGCAAGATTGTAAACACAAGATTGGTAGAAGGTGGTGTGGACATCACTGATTCAGAAAGAGTGAGAGAATGTGATGGCATCTTGGTTAGACTGGTAAAGGAAGAACCAGAAACAGAAAAAGAAAGCTGAGAAACCTCCATGACTTGCTCAAATTGGCTGTGAAGTTTCAAACTAAGTATAGGAATGGTTTCCAGTGCATGTCCTCCTGATTTCACTGATCAGTTTAATTTCAAGGTTTCTTCCAAGTGGAGTCCACATCAGCCTCCTCTGTTCCTCTTGGAGGTGAGACCTCTGCATTGATTTAATGGATCACAGATGCAGCGTGTATCCAGGTTTTGGAGCAAAAAAATAAATGCTTAACCATTTTTGCCATCCAGTTTCTCCTTCAAAACCTACAGTTGTGATCTTATTTTTTAAGATTTTTTTTTTATTATTTTCAGTGTTTCTGAGAAGTATCAGAACTACATTACCTAGAAAACTGCATCTGGAATTTACCCACAGCAGTAAAATGGGGATGGCAGCAAAGCCAGCATTTTCAGAAGCCTCGGTCTTGACCTAAGAGGAGGATATGGTCTTTTTCAGGTCAGTATTTGACCTGTTTGTGAATCTCAGCAGGAGTCCACAGCAGTGGCCATTGCGAGGGTGATTCCAGGTGCAAACTTGTGGTTCACACTAATAGAGAGTATTTCATAGTGAGCAAGGAATAATTTTTGGGTAGTCAGGACAATAAGGCACAAAGCAAGAAGAAAAATGTTTCAGGAGATTTGTTCTTCCAATTTAATTTAAGAGACAATACATGTGTTGTGTGGAGAGTCAGACCAAATACAAACCAAATAATCCATCTGCACCCCTTACATTACCTCTGTTTGAAGAATTACATTCAGTAAAAGTGTTGAAAAGCAGCTAAAGACGTCAAAAACATTTACAGGCTAAACAGATCCCAGCTCAGATAACTCCATTTCAAGTAATCTAAATTCATCCCCATTATCACTTAAGTGAGCATTATGGCTGTTAGCAAACCCTACACAAATATTCAGATTTTTGTTTTTCCTGTCATGCTGAAGGTTATCTCCCCAGTTGCTCTGAAAAATCAGGTGACAACCATTTCCCATGATGCTTTAAGGGCTGTCAAACTGTCCATCAAACTGTCACCTGACCAATCGTTCCCATGGTTCTTTTAGACTTCTCGTATGATAAATTGAAAGGCACTATTATCTGCCTGTTGTGAAGAGGAACTGCTTAGGCTTTGATAAGATATCACTAGTCCCAGGTGAGAGGAGGCTGACAGCACATCAAGACAAGAAAACACACGGAAACAGTGAACACAGGAGCAAAAGGTTTACAAACATCTGTTGTCATTATTTATTACCCTTTTCCTTGGTTTTAGCTCTATCCTTGTTCTATGTCAGTTTAAAAACCAGACTTTCCTTTCTTCCCAGCCAGTCTTAACTGCTGCTATTTTTAGACCAGTTAGTTGTAGAATGAGAAATATTTAAAATATGAAAGATGTCTTTAATAAAAGGTTGCACTAGCTACCTTTTCTGATACATGTTGCTTTTACCATCATTATATTTGAAGTTTTATATGATTCTCATGGTGCAATTATGTCATAAGAAAATGAGAAACCCTGTAAGATATGAAGACATTTTAAGCTCCACAGTTATTTTTTTCATTGATACCTTAAGACTGATTCACAGTTTCCTTGCTGATATATCAGATTTGTCCTTGTACAAGTATCCAAAGTTAGCTGAAGATACCTCAGAGCCCAAACAATATGTTGTTATTTATTGTGGGCTGTCAATAAAAAGAAGCTGGTTGCTAACATCACCACCTTGTGTACAAATATTTGTTTGCATGCAGTTTTAAATTATTTGAGGCAGTGCTGTAATTTCATTAGCCAGCACTGCAAAACCTCCATTGCACCAAAAGAACATTTAAAAATATATTTAATTTGAGTTCTTCAGGTTTGTTTGACATATAGTCTTATGTTCATCTGAGTTAAGATTGACAGCAATCCTCTACACCTTGTGGACAAACCCTATTCACTGGAGTAAACAGTCAAAAATCCACAAAACAGGATTTTAGTGGTGGTAAATATACCTCCAAAATTACTAATAAAGGTAAGGTTCATAGTTAAAGTACATTCAGCTAATTTCTAAGCTGTCTTTTCTAATTAAAGACTCTATTGAGAAGTAATGGATTATTACATTTTGAGGCACTTTAAACTTCCTCACATTTTAAATATACACCTGATTTTAAAAGTGAAAGCTCAGTTCATCCACGGCTACAAAGCCCCCTGATCAATAAACATGATAAGATGCTCCCTTCATGGGCCCGGTGAAAAGGGTACAGATATAGTAACCACTGAACTCCACAATACCAAGCTGATTTAGACAGGATGGTTTCTTTTATCCCTTTTCATGCAGAAAATCAGTTAGTGTCAAGTGTGGTAGCCAGAGAAGAAAAACAAGAATGAAATAACAGGGCATTTTCCCACTCTCAAATGAAAAATTCTACTGAGCTAAAATATTCTCTCAGTTATTGCTGACCTGCTGGCTCACACAGCGGCGCTCTCTGGGCACTTTTCAGTAAGAAAAGCACACGGTCCCTTTCTCCAGGTCACTATAATGGAAAGATGTGGGGATATTGAAAAGAAAGAGACAGCATACACTGAGTGGTTGAGGTGGTGGCTGACTATTTGGATAATCACGTTACATCAAACCCATGTTTCTTCTGTTTTCTCTAATCTTCGAAGGAAGAAGCACAAGAGCAGAGGAGGAAAGGACTTTTCACATGGCATCAGGAAAATAGAATTATGTGTAGAGACTGGAGAGAAGAAACTGCACTCTGCATATGAGAAGCTGATAACTGGGCTGTAGAGGGAAAGCTGGATTTGGTTGGGCAACAGCAGGTAAAAAGGGCAGGGCACAGTCATACAGGGCTCAGCACACGGACAGAAGGCTTCAGAGTGGTACAGGACAAAGCTGTGGAGGGTTTCAAAGACAGGCCCAACAGCTGGATGATCTCAAAAGTGGTTTTGCACAGCCAGGTAAGACTTCAGGTTAAGTGCTGAAGTGCCTAGGAAGCTCCACTGAGGAAGAAGCTAAAATTGAACATAGTGCTCACTACAGTGTTTTGGTACTATTCTCAATAATGCATTTAGCATTGATCCTGCAGTAACAGAACTCCCTGACAGAAGCAGAAAGTCTTCTGCAAACAGAACATTTTAAATCGCTTAGATAATGTCAAAGTCAGCCTTAAGCTGCGGAACTGTAAAATACCCTGGCCACTGGGGTTCTAGATTTTCCTCCACTGACCATTTAGGGTTTGAAGACAGAAAGCAAACATACGGAATACACAAGTCTACAGCTTTATATTAATAAATTAACTATGTTTACAGTGAAAAATTATTAAAAGAGATTAATGCACAGTTCTTTGTTAATAGTTTGGTTGTACTTTGCTCACAGCTTGTTGTGTTTACCTCCTGATGGGGAGTTTTGTCTGCACAGACTGTAAATGAAGAATAGGACTGTAAAAAGCATCTGATCCTGAGCAGCTCCACACTTGCTGCCTCATCCACTCTGACAGAGTCCCAGTATTCCAATCCTGCACCTACTTAAATATGCAGCCCTTTGCAGCATCCAATACATGCTTAACAAACCATGAAAAAACATTATCAAATCTCTGTTCTATTTTTTATGCCTTCTTTAGAAGTTCTTTTAACAAATATAGGAAGTGTTACCAATACTTTAAAAATGGAACTGATTTGCTGTTCTAATGACAATAACTGCATCTGCCAACACTGTTAACATAGCACAGGTTACTGCCTGGGAGCTGTCAGAATAAAAAAGAAGGAAGTTAAAATAGGGGAGAGACGAGCACAGAGAGGTAGAAGGGCAAAGACTGTAATGACTGAGGAAAGGTTGGCTCAGGTCAGCCTAGGTGCAGCCACACAGGAATACTCAAAGAACTAAATTTCACCAGGAGTTTCCCTAATGTCTGGGTCATTCAGCTTTGCTGAAGGAAGAGGCTGCTCAGCAGTGGAAATACAGAGCTCCCATTGCACTGGGTATACCGTGGCCATCGCACGTACCAAAATAGCAGACCTGGACCACCCCCCAGTTTGGGATCCTGTTTCAATGTTGTGTGGTCTAAGACAGCAGAATCTCCTCTTCGGAAGAAACAGCCCTGCAGCTCCCTGCAGCCCAGAGTCCCTCCACGGACCCCTCACCTGAGCCAGGAGGAGACCAACCATCTCTGTCAGAGGTGATCTCTCAATGGCTCACGAGGACAAGGCAGTAGCTCTAACCAAGGGCACAGAGAGCAGAATACTGTACTGGTGGGTAACTCCGGGTATAAACTTACAGGATCTTAGCTGGGCTTCAGCCACTGCTTACCCTTTCATTTTTCTTTTGCAGTAAATGCAAGGCAGATTGCTTTTGTCTCCTTGGACAGGAGCCTACCTCAACTGACCTCATATTCACAATGGATAGTAAAGCCAGATGTGGTCAGACATCTCAAAACAGCTGACACACCCTGATTCGGTATTTCCAGTATTTTTTCCAATACCTCATGATGTGAACACTTTTTTACTTCAACAGATCGCCCTGGGTTTACAAAACTTTCTGGACTTCTGCAAGACCCTGTGCACAGATAGGATGTGATAACATAGTACAGTAGAATGTCAGCCTTATTGTGGAGGTAGGCCAAAAATCTTGCAAGAGAAATGGTAACATCACTGAAAATACGTGAGAATAAGAACTGCCATCCTAAGTAACCTAACCCCCTCAATGTTACTACTTTTGAAAGGCTCTCTCCTTTTGGACCTTGGCCCTGCCTATGTGTACAAGTAAGTGAATGGAGGCAAATGTAATAGGACTACTCATGCATAAAGCTGGTCACATGCATTAACGCTGGCAGGAACAAGGACTTTCTTTTCATACTTACACTAGAGGATAGTAAAAGAAATGCTGCTCAAAGAAATCCATCAACTAATTCAAACTCTAAGCTAGCTACTTCAGAGCCTCGTACAATGGCCACACTCAATGGGTCCATTGAAGACCTGGAGACGAAGTAAAAACAGGTTTCTTTCTGAAGAACATTACGGGATCAATATAGTGCCGTGGATATTAGGAAAAGTCACTTTAATAAAAAGGAAATTGCACATAATGTAACAAAACAATTGCTATTTGGAAGGCCCTGAAAAAATGGAACAATGTAATATGATATTTCTTAACTTCATTTCCCATCCATTGCAGAAATCATAACAATAAAGTTTTCTACATAAGCAACTTCATGAGCTGAAAGAAGAGAATGTATAATTCCTTTCCTTGGACTAAGCCAAAAGAAATGAAGAAAAAAATTGATTCTTCTCTGTTAGCCTCCTGTGTAAAATTTTTCTCCTTATCATCTCATCTAGTCATATCTTTCTGCAGTTTGAATTACCCTCTTTTCCTCAATCTGGTAAGGCAGTGAAAGGATGTTTGTTCTGCTAATTAACTTTATTACCCTGATAACTCCCTGCAGCCTTTGACGAAAACAATTACCGTTCCTCCTTTTTTTTTTTTTTCCCCACTGGCAAAAAAAAAGGAGGAAAAAAAAAAAGGAAAAAAAAAAAAAGACGACTATTAATTAGAAACGAGGCCCCGGTCCCTGCCATGTTAGCCTGCCACGTTCTCAGACCCTCGAGCGGGATAGCATTACATTGTCAGTAGTAATTTAGCTCTCATCTGTCTCTGCTAATTATTGTCACATTCATCAAATTCATCAACAAAAGTGCTCTCAGAAGGATTGCATATTTGCAGTTAATACAGCATAAACTGGTATTACCCATCACCACATTTGTGATGATGAGAGGGACACAACTTATTCATCCCTAATTAGAGCAAGCTGGGTAATTAATTATACATTCCGCCTTATTACTTCTGAGTTCCCAGATATTGTTTGTCTAAAAAGGGGGAGAGAGAGGAAGAGAGAGAAGCCTGAAAATTAAAAAAAAAAAAAAAAAAAGGGAAAAAAAAGAAGGGGGGAGAGAGAGAGGAGAGAGAGAGAGAAATGTGTGATGTGTTTTGTCACATGTGCTATGCCATAATTCCCACCTGACAAACTAGCTGAATCAGTAGAAAATTGCAAGTTGTCAGCAGCAGAATAAACTGCTGTAATAGCTGATTAATGATCAACACCTGTGACAGGTGCTACACGGGACTGTAAACTTGGTGTGATTAACAGTCACCGGACGAATAAATATTAGTGACAGGCAGTGGAGAGCGAGTTTGTGTGTTTTAACAAATCTCACACATTACAGTTATTGATATTTCCAGCGTAGGCACTTTCTTTTTGGTAATTATCTGACAACACTGGAAGTGTGTTTTAATCCAGTATGTTTGTTTCTCTTCTCTTTATTTCAGAGTTCAAAATGATGTTTTGACAAGATGACCTTGCAGAGTTCACAACTGCAGACTAATTTAGAATAGCCACAAATACTTTGTTCCGTGTCCAGCTCATGGCAACACTCCCAAATATTCTTTCGAGGAACTTAAATATACCCATATATAAGCCTACAGAGATAAAAACATAAATATTGTATAAGTATATATACATTTGGAGCTATATTTTCAAAGCCTGTAATTCTAAGAGTCAACTCAGTTTTGTTTCTTATGTCAGTGGTTATGACATACACCTGACTCCTGTGGGAAATCAGTATTTCTTTTATTTTACCATCAAAGATGCATGAATTTCTTCTGAAGGACAACTTCATTCTCATTAATTTAGACTTAGAAAATTCCTGTTACAATGGGGCATGAAAGTTATCCATTCATGTGATTGCTCTGTGCTCAGCACAGTAGTATTTAATCAATTCCTAGATACAACTAGAGCTATATCAGGATACTCTTTGGATAGCATAAACCACATTTTTCATCTTTGTGCATGGTTACAGATATGCTGATTAGGTAAAATACATATTCTTGTGCAAAAAGACATGTATTAGAAAGTGAAAAGACATGAACACAGACTCAGAGAAGCCAGTAACTGCAGATTTTGCCAGCAATCCAATGTCATTCTCCAACTCTAAACATGATAGAACAACGCTGTCTTCCTCTACCAAGTTCTTTACTGGGCCAAAAAAAGTGAAACAAATCACAAGTCACGATTTCAGAGTTTCCTCCATGCATGTGAAAGAATTTAATAGTTGGTCAGATATATCTGATACATCGCTCTGTCCATGTGACAGCTCAGCTATGTTATGTATTTGGTCTGGTAGAAACATAAAGCCCAGTGTTTTCCTCAGAACAGCTCCCTGGTATAGTCAGAAGTCGTTAAATAAATGTCATTAAATATATCCTACCTGCCAAGATTTATCTGTATCATGTAGCACATCAGAAGACATGGAAAGGAGTAAAAGGCAAAGAAATTACTGCTCGTGTAAGTTCCTGGAGAGAACTAATAATATATATCCTTGCCTAGAGCACAAAATATTCCAGTCATTTGAACCTTTAATGGAAAACCCCGACCACACGGAACTGGGCTGTTGATTCTCCTCCCAGACTCACAGTTGTGCATCCACAACAACCAACTGGACTTTTTTTCCCCATTCCAGGTTTTCTAACAGCAGCAGAAAAGAGAGCTTTTATTCCTTGGTCTAATTGATTAACAACCTGCTTTTAGGCAGGAGCTGTTACACGAACTCTTCTTTCAGATGTGGACAGCTGTGGGGAAGGGCTTCATGAAAGGGTGACATTTAGGTCACCTGAGAACCGCCCTGTATGAAACAACGTTCCATGAACTTCCCAGTCATTCTTTAACAGTTGAAATAAGGACAGTGGAGGAACTCAGAGAGAAAACAACATGAGTACTATCTTCACAAGCCCCAACACGAATAATAGTTTAAATACATCTAATATTTGTCCTTTAATAATGAAAAGAAGGTGGAAATAACATCCAGTCTGCTCTTAAGGAAAATATTATTTCTATTTTTTTTACCAATGTGTCCTTCTATTCCCCATTTTCATTTATTCCTGCACCAGAAATATAAAAATCCCAAGCAATCCATTTACAAAAAACGCGGACAGATGAAAATACATTTTGTGGATAACAGTTTGCTAGGTATAATACTTTTGTTTTCTGATTAATCTCCAGCGTAGCAACCTGAAACATAGAAGTAATAGCTTGAAAGCTTTATGCAAAACATATGTAAATTTGTTATGCTTTAGTACAGATACATCTGAATAGGCAGCAGTGCCGGGAGCCAACAGCCTCGGAAGGAGGCCAAGCCCACATCCAGATGCCACTGATAGAGAGACGCTGTGTGGCATCAATGCTCCCAGCTGCCAGGCTCACCAGGCTTTTTTTACAATATTTGACTGCATGAGACCTCGCGAAGCTCTCTACTGATAAATCATAATAACATACAGAAACAATTCCAGTGAGTATAAAAAAAAAAAAAATCTAACAATAAAAAAAAATAAATCTTAGAATAAATATTTTCCTACAAGCAATCGCTAACTATCTGGAAATCACATTATCACTTTATTGAACCAAAGACAGAGCAAATAAGAGTCTCAAAATTAAGACTAATCACCTTTTTAAAGGTGATTTTGCATCTTTCAACACTGTATTTTATGAAATTGAATCCATTACAAGTTCCATATACAGAGACGTAAGTTTAGTCTTTAAAATGAAGGGTGGATATAAAACTCAAGTGAAGAGATCAATTTGCTCCAATTTGCTGTGCTTTGGAACAATTTGTAATTTGAAAAAATAATAAAAAAAAAAGAAAGAAAAATGGAAAGTATCAAAAGACAATAGCATGGCAAATTAATCAGGCCTCAGAGCAGGAGAACATAAATCACTCATTCCCCTGTAAAGTACAAACCTTGTTATTTGTCTTCACTTAATATGTTGCAAATCTGATTTAGCAAGTAATTCTCATCCATTCTTTAAAGTAGAACAAGTTTAAAAAAACCTAAGCAAGTTTCACCACATAAGCAGTCATTATGAACGATCTGACTCAATGTAACTAAAATGAATTTGGGATTACAATTGAATATCACTGTTATTCATACTGTTCAGGCTATGAATCAATCATAAATGGGCTTCAAGACAGATATCCCCTTGTTTTGCTATAGTTCACCAAAATTTTTAGAGTAGCAAATTTCATAAGGGAATTTTAGATTATTCACTGAGCCATAGAACATATGCTATCAAATTTCATGTGGAAATGAATGCGTATCTGAAGCAAAAATGCTGAATTCAAAAGCAAATCCTTTATCTTCTAAATCACACAAGAGCAACAAAGAATTACCCCTCAAAATTACAGGAGATCTTGACCCAGATGTACAGTATTTGCAAAGTTCTCCTTTCATTCATTCCCAAATGTGAAGAAAAACATTTGTCAGAGAATGTGGGTGTCACAAATCTTAGAAATCAATTAGAAAATATTACTTGTTTTCTGTAGCTATTTGCAGCACAACAGAGCAAGGACAACCAGCATAAAACAGAACAGTACGAACAAGCATAGCTCTCATTCTCTTTTGTTCACGTCACTGTCTTTACCACTTTAAAAAAGAAATAAAAATTAATGATTCTGGAACTGTATTCTGGGACATCTCGACTTTTTGTGCTTCTTCCTACACTGTTAACTATGTCATTTTACCAGCATCTCAACATCACATCCACACAAGACTTCCAAGATATTAACTTGATTTCTTTGTACAACTCCTTTTCAGAAGTCATTTGCAAAGCATCTGCATCCTCTATAGGAAGAAAAAAACACGCAATTCACCTGATGAAGATAGAAAATTGTAATTACAGCCCATCCAACAATTTTGATCATTTCAGCAAGACAGCTTGCTGAAAACTATGTCTTTTAGTTTAGAAAATCACACAGAGCTGCTTTATAGTGGTGTCTGTGGTGCAGAACTGCACGGGGAAGAATTGGGAAGAAAACCCAGCAGTCCTGGTACAGGCTCCCCTGTTTGCAAGACTTTACTGATGCTCCTTATGGGCTGAAACCACTGCGGCTGGGATCCCACTGGTCCCCTT
This sequence comes from Cnemophilus loriae, assembly GCA_013397755.1. NCBI lineage: Eukaryota > Metazoa > Chordata > Aves > Passeriformes > Corvidae > Cnemophilus > Cnemophilus loriae. Next base: position 3,544,532 of record VZTF01002402.1, read on the forward strand.
CATTAGCAGTAGCAACCTTCCAAGTCCATGTGCACGAAGAAGTTCATACCTTTTGCTTTTCAGGAAACCTGAATGAGTAGACACACCCACACTCCGCAGCAAGTAAACATGTCAGGAGTATATGATGCCACTGTGGAAAGGTAACTGTGCCACTGTGCCAAGGGAATACCTCTGGGGCAGAAACTTTGCCAAACTTCTGAATTTATGAGATGGCCGCCTACTTTTTCCACAGGACTTTCAAGCATCTTAAACTCCTTGAACAACCTAATATTTTCCATCTTGAGAGTAATATTCTTTCCCCAAATGAATAAAAATCTAGGAATCTAATAGCATCTTTTTTTTTATTTGTAGTTTTTCCATAAGAAAGGATGGTTCCACCTACATGAATGTTCAATTTAAGGACTCTTAACTAAGTTAAGAGATGATGTCCAATATATAATCTAATTTTGAATGAGTGGTCATTCCCAAGACAAAATCAGTTTTTAGCATATTTTAGTATTTTTCCTTATATTTTCCATTTGCATATATGTTGCCTATAACCCTTCAAAGTTGAACACTCAAAGATTTTTAAACAGAAGGATCAGCATTTCCCCCAGATGTCCTTATTAAAGAGATGCAAATATATTTTCTTTAACAGCAGCATTAATCACTCTACAAGCTTCAGTGTGTCATCATTGATGCATCATTCAAAAAAAGACCTGCACGCATGAAATGCTCATCGATGGAGTCAGCAGTTAAACACATGAGGAACAGCACAGCAGACACGGCTTTCATGACATGGCACTGCTAAAATTCCTGGTGACTCTGTGCAGGATTACTGAAATGGCAACTGCGCGTCTCACATTGGGAAAAATACAGGACACAGTACGTGACCAAAATCTGATCTTAGTTACCCCAACATGCACTGGAGTAAAGCGACTGACTTCAGTGAAGTCATTCTGGATTTTCATCCACACATTTGGCGTTCTTCTGAGCCTACAGAGACAAACATCAATCTCCATATGATAAATACTCCCCACATGATACTTCAGTTTTACTTTATAACTCTTCACACAACTCTATTTTTTCAATACCGGGATGAGGAAAGCATTGTTTACAAAGTGGGTTTTTTCAGAAGTGAGTCGTGTTGAACACTGAAGGAAAAAGTCATCTGGGAGAACAATTAACAGCTTTGAAAAAACTAACTTGACCATTACAAATATTGATTCTGCTACTATTTTTATGAAAAGCAGTACATGAATCGATGGAAGCTGAGACAGCCAAAATAAAATAGTACTTATCTGACATAGGGTTGGTGTTCATATTTAGGAGATGACACACAACACAAGACAAAATCAAACTGCAAATTGAGAAAAGGCCCCCTAACAAATCAGTAAGATGAATAAGGCAAAATTACAACTTTTTGCTACTTTAAAGCATGTTCCTCACCTATTCTCTCGACCATAGCACCTTCTTAGAATGACAACATTTAAATATACAGAAAAAAACATAAAAATTCTATGCCTACACATTTGCATGGCTGTTTCTCCTCTCCACAAATACTCTTTACCACTAATTCTTTTTTTTTTTTTCTGCTTAATTAAGCTGTAAGCTGTGCAGGATAAATGTTCTATTCTTTCTCATTATAGATGTCTTGAGTAAGTAGCACTTGGACTTCATTTTGAGCAAGGATTCCTCAAAACTTTGTTTTTTAATAATATAAGAATATGGCTGCAGCATTTACATATTTTCCCCGATACAGGTCCAGCATCAGATTTTAACCTCATTTACTATCACACTATAAAAGGGATGCATGTCAAAGAAACAAGTAAACCAATCCTGCTTGGATTATAATTAGACTTAGTTAATAATTGCATATCTGTATAAAAGTCACTAACATACACAAAGCAGGAAGTTAGATTCTGATGCGTGCTTTGACAGGTACAGCTTTTCAGGATTAAGACTTATAAAGCTTTGCAAACATTAGGAGCCAAACTGTGTCCACTTGTACGGGAAGACAAAGAGGCCCAAGAGGAGACACAAAGAAATGAACATAACAGGGAAGGTGGTCCCTGGGCCAGCCCTCGCTCTGCTCTGGGCAGGGAGGAGATAGAAGGAAGTGCTAGAAAACTTCTGCCCAGAAATCATTGCTTATCAAAGAGAAATCCATTTCTTCTGTCACTTGAGGCACTTCAGTTCTCTGAGTACTCTTTGTGTTTCAGAAACAGAGGATTAGAAACATATTTTGGACTGCATTTCACTGAGTGCTTAACATGAACGGTTTTCATTTCCATAGGAACTGTTTTTAAGGTTGCTACGATCATTAACACCACTTTTAAAACATACTACTGGAACAGATTTACAGGATTTAAAAGGAAAGTTCACGTTTATGTATAATTTGCCTAGCAAAATATTAACTGTAAAACTTTGGTAGAAAAGACCAGTCCATTTCAAGTACTAGAATATAGCAATTACAATGTCATATAATTTAACAAATTATTAAACACTTGAAGAAATTTTGGAATGTTTAATGGAAAGCATAGATCCAAAAATGAGAATTAAAAACCCTCATTAAAAAAAAAAAAAAAATCTGTCTTTATTGCTGCATTCTCTATTTTCTGGAATAACTTTGAAAGAATCATGTGACATTTTGTTAGAACGTTGTTTAATAGCTTTCAAAATGGAGTATTTGATTTGAAATTAGACATGGCTATATTTAAATCGAGTTTAGCCAACATATGCTTTGTGAACATGACCTCAAGTTGTCTTTTCTGATGGTAATTCCACGTAATGGTTTTCAATTGCATTACTCATTGGTTTATTAAAGACCAAAACTAAGACGTGAGTAAAAACATTCAGCTGAGGAATGCATAAGACGTCAGCCAAATCACCTATAGCAGTATTTTCCTCCATCCAAACAAATTCCAGGTTTTCCCCATGAAAGAACACTGTCACAGGAAGTTTATAATGATGCTTAAAAGCAAACAAATGAATGATGAGCAGCAGCAGCTCCTTATACTCCAGGCCTCCTAGGAGAAAAGTCGATCTCCTGGGACACTGAACAGCCACAATTGTGGAGCACCAGGGACCAGACCCAAACTCCAGGGAAATCCCTCTCCAGTCCCCCAGACATCCCTGGCCTGGCCTGGGCTTTCAGGGCAAACTCCATCCAGTTCTGCTTGCTGGCTTGATAAACGTCTGCTTCCAGGAAGGGAATTTTATTTAAAAGAATCTTATTCTATTACACCTTGCATCAACATCACAGTTTTATACAAGCACATATTTAACAGATAGATGCTTCAGATTTGCTGAAATTTCCTGAGAATTCCTTATTTGTGACAGGAAAACTATAAAATGCTAAGAGATACCATTGCAGAAATCAGAAATTCAAATGAATGGAGAAGAAAATTGAGAAAGAAATTTTTTATTCTTTTCTATGGAGAGACAGAGAAGGGATGAAAAGTTTGGATCTGCAGTTAGGCTTCCCAATGATCCATATATGAACATATCTAAGGATAACAATTATTGCCATGCAAATTTTATATCTTAAAATGATGATTTGGAAAATATGAAAACATAATGATGAAAATAGGTGATTACTTTGAGTCGAGTATATGGTTTGCCCACAATAAAAGTGTACAGCTACACTTACATCTGAAATTGTTCTCTATGTGATTTAGAGAAATAACTAAAATGTAACTATATAAGCTTTAGTTTTAACTTTAATTTGATGAACGTGCAATCAATGCATGTGCATATTCCAGATTAATCTTAAAAACAGTGGATTTGTTTCTCATTATCCAGTGCTTAGACGAGCAATAGTTACACAGAAGCAAGTACAGACAATTGGACTTGTTTTAAAAATTAGTACTTAGATTTTAGTAATATTCATATTCTTACCCTATCATATAAGTGAAATGTAAATTATTTGTTTATTAAGCTGAGCCACTGAATATTTACTCACATTCTATCTAAGGGAATCAGTAAAAATGTTAAATATAAAACATATGCTATTTTAAGATGGCATCGTACTTCTGAAACATTTTGGTAAGAATATTAGGAATGTCTTTTCCAGTGAAGACCTAACAGCGATATTTTGAAGAGTGACAGTGTGATCAGTCAAGGAATCTGATTTTTGAATTCTTGTCCAAACAAGTCCAATCTACATATCATTATTGCCTTCTAAAAAGAGAATTCAATGGGAGCTATGTCTCTAAAAACTGAAGAACTAAGCAGCACAAGGTGCTATTCTAAAACTTTTAGATTTTAATGACATACATTATTTTTTCAAGGGAACAGAGTCCACAGTTTCATTATTTTCCTTCTTAAACAAGGGAGAAAAGAGCTGATAGGGAGTGGGGCACATACATTAACATGATGTTGGTTTAAAAGGTCATCCTGGGCTCGGGTTCAGCCCTTGAGCCCATGAGCATCTCCTGGAGGTGCTGAGTGCACTCCTCATTCTTCAGGAAGCCAAAGGCAGAGGGAGGGGCTGCACACACTGCAAGATCTTTGAAGTCAAAATTGACACCTAATCCAGTTAAAAATTTTATTTATTACATTAATTTTGGTTTGAAAGCCTAATTATTTAATTTTCCATAGTGAATAGTTTGCAAGTGCTGACAAAATATCTGTATCTTCCCAGCTTCCCTAAGGAGAAAGAGCACAGTACCATCATGCAACATAATTTATGCAACCCCTAAGACAGGGCTACAAGGTAAGGGCTGCCTGGGTCCAGCCATGGCAGGCTTTTTTATGAATATCAGTGGCTCATGAATATAAACAGTTACAGAAAAATAAAATTTATAAAACCTAGACCCGGGAACAAAAATCTCAGAGATCAACAACTCCGAAAGAATCTAGTGTCGCATTCCTAAGAATGTCAGATTAAACTAACATGTGCCAGTCAATATTGGTACACTGTGACCCTTGATGCCTCCTAAGCAAAACTATTAAGTCCAACATTTTCTCCTGTAAGCACTTATCTGTAAGGATGGCTAACATGTCCTCTAAAGCAGATATTGAAACTGATTGGACAATAGGTAGATACCAGACAGGGGCCTGGGGGCCGACCTCTAGAAATAGGGGGAGAAAATCTTAATCTGCAACACAATGCAGCTCTCTTGAAACCCTATCATTTTCACTTCCCATGTGTCTGCTGCCTGACTGTGAATGGATTTGAAAAGGAATGGTTAGTGCTGAAAATTGGATCAGAGCTAACATTCTCTCATTTTTATCAGCAGCTGCCAAAGGTCATCTGACATAATAGCTGATGAATTCAAGCCCAGTGGATTTCATTTGCAATTTTCAATTTACTGAGGCCTCCAAACCCCACAGTGATAAAAGCTTCCCCTATCGTGGCCTGTCACAAACATCAAGAAACTGCACAAACCCACAAGAAAGAAATAGGAGAAAGCTGTGCATCATCACAGTTACAGATAAGGAGAACAGGAAGAAACAGTATCATGTAGAAAGGTGTGGAGCGGCATGTGTGGTTGAGTTTCTAAATGCCAATTGTAATGAAAAGACTATGAAGAGCAATCAAATAACTTCTACAGAATAACATCATGGTTCCCCTCCCCCCCCTTCAGTTTCAAAATTGCCTTCTAATCTCTTGCTTGACATCCTGAAGATAAAAGTGAAAGTAAAAAAACCCTGTTTATTTAGACATGGAAAGTATTGTACCGTTGATATATTTACTGTAGTTTTGATTTACAAATTCCTGCTATTAAGAGACCTATTATCAGAGAAACCATGTCAGCACCAAAGAAGGAATGCTTTTGTTTGCTGGCAGATGGACTGTAGATCTCTACTTCTGATCCACAGGGACACAAATGAGCCCCAGGCTGTGGGTGCTGGAGGGTTCAGAGTCTCCTCATCCACATCCGTACATTCAGAGACTTTTCCATATGTAACTATGTTCACCCTAGATCTCTGTCACATTGACAAAGAAATTGTAAGAAATTTGCATGGGATCCTGTTCCAAGTGATCAGGGAAAATAACTAAATAAATCCCAAAGCCCTTCATACTGGAAGAAACATCTTTTGCTAAATGGCCAAGTAGTTCATGTTTTCTGCCTGTCCATGACTACAGGATGAAAGAATATGTACAGACAGAAAAATTACTGTTTCACCTGTAAAGGCAAAAAAAGAATGATTTCCAGAGCCTAACCCCAATGTCAAAGTGCCAATTCAATCCCAAATGCAGCAGCAGCATTTGAGGCTACCATCTACCATGTTTATGACTTGACTTTCCTACATGTTGCAGTGGTACAAACTCAAGTTTCTCCTTTCAGTACTCTCAACTAAGTCAAATAAACAGGAAACACAAATACTGCCAGCTGAATTCTACTTGGACTCAAAGCCAAGGATGCAAATAACTCAGAGATGGTTTCTACAGTTAAAAGCCCTTGGTTAGTGCAAAACATAAAATCAGAGGAATGCCAAGTACAGAGACATTATACAGTGAATAATGGTACATGATTCTGTGCTTGGAATAGTTCAGCTTGTCTTTCGAAAAGTTACAAAGACTCCAAAAAGAGAATTGCTTATGATGATTCTCTGTTGATTATATGTAGGTAAATAAGTATCACAGAATCAGAAAATAAGCTGAGTTGGAAGGGACCCACCAGGATCATCGAGTCGAACTCCCTGCCCTGCACAGGACTATGGTAGTAAGCAGTTCATCTGAGCATTGCCAGGTGAGTTAACGTAACTTTTAATGTCAAAAGAACATTTACAAAGATATTTTTCATTATTGAGCCTGATAATGATAGTTTCTTTACTATTTCAGGAAGGTGGTGACAAAGAAACCATGTGTAGATACAGACAGCACTTCCAGGGAGAGGCAGAGAATTGCCGAGGTACTCCACCACAGAGCAGCCACACATCGGAGCCGCACGGAAAAATTTTATAGCGCTAGTACTGTCATTTATTTTCAACACCCGAAAATACAACATACTTCTTTCTGCAAAGAAAAAGAAGCCCAAATATATTATACTGTAAATAGAATTATGTCTTGGACAGAACAGAAGGGGAAAAGATGAAATAAGGGTTGTAAAGAAAATACCATGGCTGTCTAGAGATGAGGGCATACATTTTAATATTTTGTTTCCAACGCGTTCTTGTTTTGTTGTCCTTCCTTCCTTCCTGAAAACAGGCAGTCCTGGCCCTCCCAGGAAAAGCAAAGCAATATGCTTTCAAGCTAGGATTGGCTTTTCTTTACAAGATTTACCACACCTGGTACCAGCAGATAAATTAATACCAGGAATTAATACTAATGCCAACAGCTTTGTTAGCATTTACAGTGCCAACAGGGGAAAAAATCTTGTTGTATAACTATTCCACTCAGCATTGACCCAAAATGGTCCATATTATGTTATAGTCTAATAACTTTCCTAGAGGGCTGCAAGTCTTCCATGTGTCTGTTCAGTCGTTAGTCCTTTTTTCTACTTCTATAAAGGTCTACGTGTAAGAATCAGGAAGTCCTGGGATCTAACGCTATCCCTGGCGTGGGATATGTACAGCCTTGGCTAAATCACTTCAGCCAAGAGCTTCAATATGCTCTCTGCAAACTGTGAATAAAGTCATCAGTGCAGGAGCAGAACTAATGCTTGAACAACTGATGAAGTCATATGGGGGTTAAGTATCTCTGAGCATTTGTTCATGAGCGATTTGTAATGATCACAAGCAGAGGCAGTTTCTGGTTTCTTCTCCTTGGAATCCCTCATGTCTCAAGTTCTAGAATGGCTTCACATCTCTTTTGAAAGCAGGACACCGCTGGCACAAAGATAATTCTTTGGGAAAAAGAGCCCTGTATTGGTGGAGTGAAGTCTCACCTGCTGAGTCTTGGTTAGAGAGAAAAGACAATGAGGGAGAAGACTGAAAATATGCAACCTTATTCATCATCATCAAGTTCTCAGCTGTTAAGTGACAAGTTCATACATGAAAGACTAAGCAAAAAACATTTGACACTGGAAAATCAGATACTTCTACCATGCAGAATTAGCAAAGATATGTTACGGGAAGAAAAAGTTATTAGAAGCACTGTTATATAGAGGATAAAAATGTGAACATTAAATGAAAAGTGTTAAGTTAAAATGTACTTTTCATAGTCAGCCATTGTGTTATGACCGCGAGCTACAGCTGAGCCGATTAGAACATTTACTGACATTAAAACAATGTAGATCCATACATGGCTGAGGAGTTATTAGTCTGGCATAACTGAACGCATTACTCAACAATGTAACCAGAGTCTATTTATAGTAATTCCATTTGTATTAGAAAGATCATATTTAAAATGATGTGCTTTAATTCACTGTTACATCAACCTTTTAATTTTAACCAGCAAATTATTATTTCAAAGCATTTATCATCCTTCTATTTTAAATAAATCTGAAAAAAATTTGGGGTTATAATTTGCTTAAATTCTGCTACTTTATAAATACATGGTAAACTTTATTTATGAAAAATAATAACTGAGAGTACGTAGTCTGCAGTGTCATTTCCGTTCGTTTCTCATCATCTGAAGATGATCTGCAATATCTGCAAGAAACAATGCTAGCTTCAATAGATTTGGAGAGAAATAACAGCTTTGATCATGGTTTAGAAATAATGAAGTACAATAAAACAGGTCCAATCCAGTGATCATCTGAGCATCCTCACTTCTTAATGAAGCAAATGACAACTGCAAAAACTCTTGTTCGGTCTGGCCCCGGGCACTTAAAAACATGCTGTGGAAAGTCAGTCTGACTTCAGCAGAGTGAAATTGCAAAGAAAACAATTTTCTTGCACCTGTCTTGCGTGATTCAATCATCAGTGTCTGATCTTGTCAGGCATCAAGCACCCTCCTGTGAGGTCCTCCAATCCCACTGAAATCATCACAGGGAGCTGAGGGTACTCACGGCCACGCAGGACCGGACCCTAAGACAGCAGGAAGCCACATGTGGGCATGGGCTGGCCTGAGCTGACCAGCACTAAACAGTGAGACCAGAGAGATCCAGGGATGTGGGATTGTGTGGAAAACGCTCTGTGACTGGGGAACATTTGTTGCAGTACAATTTAAGCTGGCTCTGTCAGTGCTTATTTTACTGTTATCGTGGCAATACAGTTCCAGTCTTATAACTCAGGGCTCTTCTCCTCCAACCCCCGAGTCTGAAATGGCATTGGAGAAATGAGTTTAGCTGCTTCAGTTTAGCCTTTCTATCAGAGAACGCATCAGAAAAATGTGCACAAATCATCTCTTACAATTCACAGCTGCATTTCATGATCTGTTCCTCTTCCCCAGCAAACAGGATGAACACCACAACACAGCCTCCAGCACAGCCTTTAACTGGACTTTGATATTACTTGATATTTGATTACTTTGATATTTGATTCTAATGTTTCAGTAAAAACACACTATGCTAAAATGAAATATATGTTCTGCGCTGTATCTTCAGTCTTGGAGAAAAAATGCTGCTGAAGGCATGACCCATATCAATACTCCAATTAATTTTAGGAATGAAATTAATGTGTGCTATTATTCACAACACTGACCTTAGAAATGACAAACCTCCAACTAAGAAACTTGAAAATTTTACTAATGTATCACCTAATTAATAATACTTATCTTAAGTAAACTACACCAGTTGCTTTTCATCCAATTAAAAATGACTTGAGAGGCAAGACTGAGTGCAGGCAAAGATGACTTGGTGTAGGAACCCGAAGGAGGTCATCCAGTTTTCTCTGTAATACTTTGAATAACATTTACTTGAACAATATATATCTACTAAGTATAAGGAAATACAGTTGAGATCAGTTTTATGAAATACTCTGAGAGTTTTCGAGTATGCAGAGTTGTTATTTACCTGTGAGGTTTGGCATCATAAAAACAGCATACCAAATTATAAGCAGAATTAAAAATTATATACTGTAATATATCAAGGAAAACTCCTATTATTTTCATTTTTCTTCACTATTTCTTCACTATTTTATCTTTTAATAATTTACTATATACTGGTATGTGTTGTGTTAAACATCAAAAAGGAAATAAGCAATAATTTCACAAAAAGGGGTCTTCCTCACTACTTCGATATACTTCTTTCAATGCTACCAAAAAGGATAATTTTACATAATGTAGAGTCTATTCTTGAATCACATCTTGAAGACAAAATATCAGTTAGAGTTGCCTAATTTCCATATAGGTTATATCAATAAAAGTATAGCAACTTCTCACATATATGTGATTTATCATTTTAGTAAATAATATTTCATAACACTTCACAGAAGGGGAGAATATAAAAATTGCGCTGATGAGGAAACTGAGCCTTGAAGGAGTATAAAGTGTTCAGTATTACTCTATAAATCCTTAACTGCAAAGTCTGAAAAATAACAGTCTAGTATATCATTAACCTATCCTTCTTCCAAATTACAATTATAGCTGCAAATTTTCATGAGAAAACCCAAATATATTTTTTTCCCACCAATATAATTTCCTTCTATTACTAAAGTTTTGCTGGACTGAAAACAACTAGATTAAGACCGTAGCAAATGATTCACATCTCTAAAAGCTTAACAAAACGTAGCCCTTGTGAGAAATCCATATATCTTCATGAGGGCAACATTAATTTTTCATTTAACAAAACTTGTGGAAAAAATTGGACTATCAGGATTTATAATAAGACAGAAGTTTGGGGGTTTTTTCCCACTAGAGACTGTTCAGGGATTTGTTAAATAATCATAATAATTGAACCATAAATAAAAAAAGGAAAAAGAAANGAAGACTATCAGGATTTACAATAAGACAGAAGTTTGGGGTTTTTTCTCCACTAGAGACCGTTCAGGGATTTGTTTCTAAAAAGAAAATGAGATGTTCTTGGTGAACTCTAGTGGAGACCTCTAAATTTCCTTTGCATTTTCTTTTTCCTTTTTTTATTTATAGATCAATTATTATGATTATTTAAAAATCTTTAAGTTTTTAGTTTCTAGTTTACCCCACCATAAAGGTAAATGGTATTGTGATAAAAAGAATGAAAACACTGCAAGTATCTTTGAAATTTTTTCTCCAACTTTAACTATGAGATTTTGAAACCATTGAAACACTGAAAGAGTATACAAGATCTCAGAGAGCTTATTAATACAAATTTTAAGTTTATTTAATATCCTATTGTCAACCATTATGTGAATCATAAGGTGACAATCACTACTATAGATATGAAAACTTTTTTAACAGTCAATTCCTAAGAGTTCACAATGTAGAGAAATGCCAGTGTTAAGATTATCCAGGTAATGCAGTGAAACAATAAAGGATTATGACATTATCTCCCACATCTGTACCAAGATGTTGTAAAATGCTATTGGCACCTGAATGAAACACAACAGAAGTTGTTTAGAAAAGCTGACAAAAGCCACTGTATCCTGTAAGTGGCACATCTATTTTGTTTATCTGTATTCACATTGCTGACACGAAGCACATGTCATTGTACCTATACATAATTGCATAAATCATGAAAAACTACTACTAACCTTATAATCATGATATTTAAACATTACAGCTGCTTTCTCATTCCCTCAATATAATGACTAACTGCCACTAACAACTGATCATTATCATGAGGCTGGGGCAGCTACAGCCATGAATCCAATTCAATAGTGCCCAAAGAGGGTAAAGTTCTAATCTTACTGAAATTATTAGAAATAAATCAGGGAAATTAGTCTCAGTTGCAAGGATGGAGTTAAAAGTACTAAAGACACGAAGGAGGATTTCCTAAACACCTGGTATGTGTCAAAAGATGGTGGCCCAGTGACTAAAAGGGGAACAGGTTCCCTCTCCTTGAAAAAATGAAGCTGGTCAGCGTAGTTCAGGATTCTTTTTACACAAACAATACTGAACTCTGCATTATGAATCAGATCCTCAGGAGTTGGGGACAAAAACTGACTGCATTTTGATGGCTGTAGAGCTAAACCACAAGAGATAAACGATGAACAAAATCTGAAATGTAATTAACTAGTTCACGGCAAGTTGTCCCTTTGAATACCGGTCTGAGGAGTCTGCCACCAATCACATTCTAGGCTCCATTTGTCTTTGCCAGAATCTAAAGTGTTTCCCAAAGTTTACCCACAGCTGTTGAACACAGATGTCAAATCAGTTTTAGGAGGACCCTGCCAAACTATGGAAGCTTGGATGACATCCTCTGTCAGAAATATCCTTGTACTCTTGCTTTACTCCTCTACTTCTCCTTACATCTGGGGCACAGCAGGCCCCAGGCCAGCCCGACCCATCCTTAGGTACATCTCTTCATTTATGAGGAGAATTTTTTTTTTCTGGCATGTCTTCTCAAATCAGTCCACCAGAGAAAGTGGTCTTTACCAACAGGAAACTACTTTTAAATACTGATTTTTTCAACATGTAAGCCTCCGTCTACTTTTCCTATTATTTATGAGCACTGACAAAGTACAATGTCTTGCATAGAACAGTGACAGGAGACCTGCCATCCTTCTCGAATTACGATCTGCATCTACCCCCTTTGCCCATGGAACAGTGACCTATTGCAACAAGGATCTTTGAAATAAAAGCTTACTTATAAATCTGTTTCTCTAAGGGCGTGGAATTCTAAGAGCCCCGATTCTGCATTTCATTAGTCAGCTTTACCTATTCATTTCATGGAAAATATAGCCTATTTTGGTTTAACTTTTTCTCTGTCGTCTCCTTTTCAAGATATGCTACATATAATGCTTATCTTTGATCAGACTTATTCAGCAAATAGTAGCAGCTTTTGTTTTCAAAAAGTGACCAGAGAATTGGTTTTCTATCAAGTGTGTGGTTAAGACACCTCATACAGCTCTGTTTTTCTGTACTTCTCTCATTCTCTGCCAACTGGTACCTCAGTCTTACTGATATCCAATAATAAGCCCGATTACAGCTAGCCCTAGGAGACATGACAAAAAGAGAGTCCTCATCTTGCATTAATTGCTCGTATTGAAACTATGCCACATCTCTCGAAGCTAGATGTTGCTTAGTATCCCTTTGATATGATAATGACATGCTTCTTAGCAGATGAATATGCAAATTAAAAGCAGTAATTTGGTGGCATGCACCTGCTGACACTGCACTACTATGCTTATGTGCTCCTCTGTAACACTACAGCTACACAAAAGCATCACAGAGGTAAAATTAAATTCTAATGTCGTATATATTAAACAGATGCTTCCACTTTTCTTTGTATATCTACTTTTTACAGAATTTGCTATTGGAATCTCAGTTCTCCCTTCATGCAATTAGTGGACATTTATGTGTCATACACAGAAATGTACTTGGAGCTATTTAAGGGCTCTGTTTTTAAAGTAATGGTTTACATGAACTGCACTCTCAAAGAGATTTTTTTTTCCCCTTCATAGCAGAGAGGCAGAGGATTTTAATCTTGATGCACAAAAGACCTTCATTCATAAAAGAAATGCATACTTGAGCATGGCAGCTTGCAACAGAAAATTTCTGTGGTAAAGATACTGCAGAGCATACCCTTATCCAAACTTTCTGATACTGATTATGAAAATTTTCTGATAGGTTCTGTGAATTGACTGTGTGTGTTAATCACATGGAGCCAGATCTGCCCTCAGGTGTGTCCTTGAAGGTCTTTTATGTATGAGAAAGATGTTGAGTGGGAAAGTGGAATTTGGTTCTGTGTTGCCAAGATGCTCAGAATCCCTATGAAGCTGATAGTGCCAACAGGCTTGGTCCAAGTACCAATGCTGGACTGCCCCAGCTCCTGCTGAAAATGCTTATTATTCCCTGGAGATGGACTAAGTGACCCACTGGAGCAGCTTGTAAGAGAACAAATCTTCACTTCCACACGTGATAAGCTATGAATGCTCTGATGCTATCAGGCTCAGTGGAGTCTATTTACAGACAGGCAACAGAAGGACGTGAACTGATATTTCACAGGATTGTAAGAGATCAGAGGAGATTAAGGAAAATGCTTGTATTTGTGAGTTTATATAACTCAAGAAATATGTACTGTGCATTTTCCAAAAGAGAAAACAAACACATAACTAAGTTTCATAAACTAGGAAACTTTGGTTTTCAGAGGGTTCTTATCTCTTAACTGGGTGCCTCCACAGGTGAAGGTCTAAATTTCTTTACAGTTCTCTGCATCCCAGGTAGGCTGTGAGTCTGTGCCTGTTTTCAGGCAAGGGGGCAGCTCATTTCTCATGGCTCTCCTTTACTCCACGCCATGGAGTGGCCATTTGGATGTGGGAAAGAACAATCTCCCTGCCTCTTTGAAAGAGAACAGTTTGATCACAGCAGAGGTGGTTTTTCTCCTGGTCACATATTATTGCCAAAAAAAGGAAAAAAAAAAGGCTGATTTGATGGCAAAGCACGTGAATTATTAAAACTCAGTACAATTTTATTCCCTTCACTGAAGCCCAGACTTTGCTGCAACCTATTTCCCTACTCACCTTACAATTTGAGTGTTTTCAATGTAATATAGGTTATAATTAAAAAATAAGTAACTTTACTTTATCTCTACTGTCAATGAAGACAAGTTCTCTTTCAAGCCATCCATTGTGCATATAATACACATATTAGTTTCTTTTGAATAGGACTATGAGAAAGACTCAAAATATGAGGAATTTAAACAGGAAGAAATTGAGTGTTTGAAAATCATTCCCTAAATGACAAAGAGTTACAAAGTTAGCATTTTTTTCACACATAAGAATGATGGAAACAATGCTGGCCCTACTAGAGCTCTTATGTCAGTACTGGGTTGATCCTTGGGTAATGGGTTCCTCTCCCTACACCCCATGAGGAGAGAAGATATTGCAGATGGATATCTCTGATGAACACCAGAATAAGACAAACTCACTTCAAGTAATGCAGTTCATGGAGAAATACAAGTGAGATATAAAGGAATTTATGTTAAAATAGATTTAAAACATAGATGGGTTAAAAATATTTAAAAGGCACAGCTGTGTTACTGCTTTCTTTATATTTTTGGGCGTTTTACATGGTACAGCCTTACCCACACCATGTCAAGGGGATTTCTGCTGATGACCACTGTACAGGAGTACTGCACTATCCTATCTAACAGTCATTGCTGACCATTACGTTTCTTTGCTATTCACTCATAATTTTCTCTGGTTTCATTTCCAAGGTTGTCTCTCACAATGAATATTCATTAATGAATCATCTTTCTTGCTATATTTAAACTAATACCTTTTTCAGCAAAATTCTATTCTTCTTGAGATTTATTTAGATCTACAGCATATTTATCTACTGCATTCTACTGGTTCATTCTACCTTGTCATGGTAGTCTTAATTTTCTTTCACAATATTATTGAATTTTACCTCATCTTCAAATAACACTGAAGTACTTCTTCAGGGTCTTAAAGCAAATTCCATCTTGTTCAAACAGCCTTTACTCCCTGTTTCTTTATGATAATGCTGACTAATAATCTGTCTCAAGCAATTTTCGAACCATATTAAATTTTCTGGATTATTAAATTCTGAAGAGGAAATTCTGTGATGAAAAATTCCATGCATAAAAACTTGTGTCACCCATCAAGTCTGTAACTACAACTTTTTATTCCTGTTAAAGTAGCATATCTTTTCCAAAGCTGGATGGGTTTTGTCTCAAAGAAGGGAGAAAAAAAAAAAAACACAGACCAAAAAAAAACCACAAAAAAGAAAAAGGCACTTAGACAAAGCACATCAATTAAAAATGAAAAATAGGAAAAGTCTCTGAATGTTCAGCAGTTTTCACCTTTCACCATCTTTCCCAGTGATGGTTTTTTACCTTTTTCTAAAATTTACTTATCCTACTCCCTCCCTTCTACCAGAAACGTGCAAAAAGTGGTTCACATATACACACACACATTCAGATGTTTATACACATTCCCACAGTAGCTGTGTTGTAGTTATCCCTCACCATATTTTCAGTGTGTGTTTGGATCTATTTTGCCCAGAAGACATTATTGCATTCTAATATAGCATCGCTTCTTGCTTCCCAAATATCCACTTGTACTCTTAAAGCACTCCAATTTGTATCCTTTAACATATTTATAATTCCATTTATAGAGCACATGCCATTTCCTCAGCAGCAGGGGGCATTAGAATTAACAGAAACAATAACTAAACCAAATACATCATTATGCCAAGGAAAGGCTTCAATAAAAACACTGAATTTATAGTTAACAGTTCAGCATAATTAGAACACAGACATGAGGGCAGTATCCTCAGCCCCAAAGCTGCAGAAATCATTAATGACAACATTCCTTATGGATATACCACTTGAAGCAGAATCTCCGCTACACAGAGCTTCAAAGATCCTCTGGGAGGTTTAGCTTTGGATCCACTGGCACCCAAGATAAAGCGACCCTCAGAATCAAGAGTTTTCATACTGAAAATTTGTCAGCAAAATAAATCTCATAGCAGAGTGGCTTAGGCAATCTGCTTCCATGACAAACAAAGAGGAAAAGAACAACCAAACCAGACCTGGGACATGGTCACAGAGTGAACCAAGTCTGCTGCTAAACAAAAACAATGCCAGGCTCAAGCAGCTCCTGCTGGAACCCTCTGGAGCACTTAAAATCTGTAAAATTCTCCGAGACCTCAGTTATATCCTGCTGCCAGGGGCTCAGGGTTCCCAGATAAAACACAAAACACTGCAGCAGTGAATCAGGGAGTCCAAAAGGCCTCTTGCCACACTGAGGCATAAGGCTGGCAAGGATAAGACTAGACACAAAAATTAAGAAGAAGACACTTTTCTTTCCCACAGTCACCTGACAGCCTAAGGTGAACTAACAAAATCTTTTATTTGATTATAAATCAGAACACTTCCTTAGGTGCATTATTTTGAAGATGTCCCTCAAAATATTTATAATTGCCCTGGGCAAAGTACACAATTTCATATGCTTGGAGATAGTTAAGCAGGATAACCATGGGCTCCTTTCAACCAGCAACGGAATTTCACATTAAGAAAGAGTAACTTCAAAATATTCACGACTGCAGTAGAAACAGCTTATGTTACTCAAGAAATCAATCTTAAGAGACTAAGAGCCTTGCAATGTAATAACATTACTTGGTTTCAGCCCCTTCTCTGTAGATCTTTTTTGCAGTAAAATGAAAACAGTAAGAATGTCAGATTGCCATTATCTGTCAGGAATTTGAGCAAGAAAACAAAACAGGTTTAGTGCAATGATGAACAGTTGTGACAAATCATCAGCATTTTCTCTAGATCCTCATCTCAAAGCAGTTTCATATTTCATCTTTAGACTCTGCATTCCCTCTTACAGGAAGCAAAAAAATCATCCAGTATTTTACACTATGTTACATTTACACAATTTAAATAGTACTTCTCCATAAGAAGTGAAAAAGTTTCAACTTTTTTTGTATGCTGAAAGCTGACACCAAAGTCTTTGGTTCAAAGTAATTTATATTAGCAATTATCAATAATTTATTTTACGGTAGAGCTTAAGGTTTCAGCCACATCATGCTACCTTTGACCTGCAAGCTTCACAAGGACATAATGAGAGAACTGGTAGGGATTTTTGTAAAGTCCAGCTGTCCAAAACCTGAGCATCAGAGGGGCAGCTTACAATTTCAAGGAAGAAAGAAAAGGGGTACAGCTTGAACTTTTCCTAGTAAGAAAATAAATTTAAATAACCATTCCTTTTTTCCCTCTATATTGTTTTACTCTCCACTGGAAAAAAAAAAAAATAAAGCTTCAAGAGATGCATTTGCCTCTGTTATTTTTTTTTTCCCCATACATAGCAATCTAGTTGGATTTGTGAGATTCTGGCTCCACTGAATCCTTCGGTGTTTTAGCCATGAGTCCACACTGCAGTGCAATCAGTTACAAACAATTCCCCCAAAAGCAGAGAAGTCCATGGTCCTGCACTGAACGCCAGTATCAGGCATCCCTTATTTCTCCCACTCCCTGGGCAGAAAGCTCACAGTCTAAACAACAAAGCTGCCTTTTCAGTCAGCCTGGCAGTTTAGGAGCTAGGGCTTCAGAAGCAAGTTCCACAGGGAACAGCTGGGATCTCTGGTCCGTCTGCCTAATAGCTTTGCGTAAAATATGACAAAAGTACATTTCAATGTACTTATAGAGCAGGAGAAACAACCTATACTCTCCATTGCTTGACAAGGACAAGTACTGACCTTACCAAGTGAATAATGTTGCTCAATTAATTTCTGACCTTTCCCTCTCAGAAACAGTAGGGAAGATAGTTTTTCTTATGCTTATACTTCAGAAAACCCAATATTGTTCAAAATGTTTTCACAAGGATTTAGGTCACTTTTAGGTTTATCTATATCTAACCAACCGAATGCAAAACATTCTAAAATGTCACATTAAATCTTTCATCTAGAAAAACACAGAAAAATCTGCTACAGTTGAACTTTAAATACTGCAACACACACAGGTCCTAGACCTGATTTTCCTCTTTCTATGCATATCCAAGTAATAAAAATGTCTTTATCTATTAACACAAAAGAAGCTTCTTTTATATAAACCATGCTTAAGTGAGAGAACAATTCAGGCCTCATGCTTTTATTCTTGCAGCAGTAATACTGAACAGCATTTCCCTATGTCACACAGACAGGACATGTATTTTCCATGCAAACATATATAAAGCCATTGTGGGTGCAGACCCCTTGATTTAGAAATATTAGTATCTTATTAAGTAACCATACTGATGCAGGGAAAGTTTATAATGGTAAAACATATTGCATTAACACCATTAACCATCAATTAATGTAAACAGCTTAGTCTCAGAGCTGTCACTGGATCACTGAATGCACAATGACACAGTGTTACTAATTCACTGTCAGTACAAAGCTGTGTACAAATAATCCTCCAGGCTATTTCTTACTGAAAAAAATGAGAGCAAAAAGTGTGTGACCACTCAGTTGATAGTAGAGTGTTGTCCAACATTATGTCGGATTCTGTTATTCATCTTTCCTTTTTCTTTTTTTCGGCATTCTCTGCTCAAACTAATTGATGGTGGTTCCACTGAAATATCATAGCCTTGTGATTTCTTCTCAGATTTACTGACCTCTTTTCAGCTTTGGGTTTCAAATTTTAAAGAGGAAAAATTAGACAAACATCCTTCACAGTTTAGCCCACCCACACATCCCTGGGCCAACAATTCTTCAAGTGTGTGGGTTCACCACACATGAGCTCCACCTGACTGATTTTTACCTGGTGCATGACCTTCAATTGAAAATTCCAGCAGCATGCAACTTGTCTTTGGCAAATGAATTGTAAGTACGCCAGCTGCCAGATGTCTTCATTTTAAAACACCTTCGAAACTGCTTTCTGGCATTGATCCATAGGCAAAACAAGCTAAGCTGTCGCTGTAATTTCTATTCTGCGTGCAGAAAGGGGAGGAAACGTAAGATGTGTTGCTTTACATCTCTAAGAACGGTACAAGGCAGTGGGAAAAAAAACAACAACAACTCATTACTGATGCGACACATATTTTCGGGAAGAGTTTTTCCAGTACACAGAGCATATCCAAAATTTACATAAATATTCACCCTAATGAAATACTCGTTCGAAGTAACATAGTTCTGAACAAAAGGATTGCCTCTGTACCATGGAAATTAACGCCTGTGTCTCCAAATGTGGACTAGCCAACATATTTTGCCTAAGGTTTACAAAAACTGTTTGGCAAAGGCACTGGGAGGTAGAGGTCTTAATTAAATCTGTGCACAAGACCTGGAATCACATGTTTTCAGTTACTTCTGTTCTTTTCTGTTTTTCTGGCTGCTTGTTTCCTTTCAGAATCTGAAATTCATCCCAGGGACACGAGAAGTTTCTGTGTTATTGGCACATCTTTCGAACAAATCTGCACATACTTGTTTTTACTTGGCACCACACCGAAAACATTCTCCTGTCACAAAAAATGACAATTTCCATTCACTTTCCTTCAAATACCTAGATACACCATATTCTATGTGTTGGCTCCCCCACACTATTCCAGAGCCTAAAATGAGTCAGAATCACTCCTTTTAGCGACAAATAAAAAAACCTCTTCCTACATGTAACACCTCCACTTTCTGCCATCAGACTATTAACTACTTATCAGCTGTCCGATCACGGACAATCACAGCAATAATTCTATATGTTGCTACAAGCAGAAAAGCCAAGCCAAAAAGTGAAGACACTGTAGAAGACTCACACTTGGAAAGTGATGCTTTATATGGTAATTAACGGCCCTGACTGCCACATCTCCCAGTGCATTTTTTTAAGGAGCCTTCAACATGAGAGTGCTGGGTCCTGGCTGGCATTGTGTAGGAAACTGCTTTGATACATACAACAAGGATCTGCCATCTACAGCCGACAAAAGAGGAGTGCACAGAAACACAATCAGAAGAAGCGGCTCAGAAATCCCTCGTCCTGTGAAGTTGGAGAGAACCTATTTACAGTAACTAGTGTGAGCTCCGCAGTTCATATACATACGCTGCCGTGTGCCTGAGCTCTGGGCAGAGGTCACTCTGCCTGGCAATACTGAGAGAGCAGACTCTGTCAGCACACAGGCTGTCTACAATGGCATAGAAAAGATGGAATATATCTGTCGTGCCTGAGTTTCCCTTCAGCCATAAAGCTACAGATGTGACAAACTAAAAGAAAACCAAACTAAAACCCCCAAACCAAAACCAAAAGGGCAGGCTATGGAATTCTGTGTCCACTACACCTTGAAACACTCCAGGTACTGCAGAATAAAAAACTTCTTTTTTGCAGTTGACTGATCTATTAAATGCACATATTATGTATGAGGATCCCAAAGCAACAGCTAATCCAATTGATTTCTTTAATTGAAAATATTATTAAAACCACAGCTTAGACACAGTGTCTAATATCTCAAAATAAAAGAAAGCATTTCTGAATGACTGCCTGAAACACATGGCACCACTGGGAACCAAAACTACCTTAGGCACAAAGAATCCAAAATAAGATGTGACACGTATTTCTCTGGCTTTTCAAAGAATCAGAAAGTGCAGACAGGCCAAGAAGTGGCTGAATAGGCATTTTCAGTCCAGCTGTTAGCTGACATAAAACATATAGATAGAAGAAAAGAAAAATAATTTTTAAAAACCCTCAGATTTTTATTTTCAGTTTGAGTTGCAGAAGTTTTCCAGTCATTGTAATCTAAAAGGCCACTTTGTGATGGTTTCTCACTTACAGTGACCTTAAATAACTGTCTAGCTCTTCTGAAGGATGAGGGGACAAATACTCTGGAATGGAAACTGGTACCTGACGTTTTGTATCAGATCTAAGAGGATTAATGGGCTCTGCAAATCACCCACTGGTTCCAGAATGTTATCATTCATTTCTAGTGCTTTCTCTGAATACATAAGCATTGAGCTTCCCTGTCCAGCAATGAGGCATCCATCATGATAGTTTACAGGTATAGAAAAAAAATAAATCAGAAGGCCATTTATAGATGTGTTTTTACATTGTTTTTCTCAAAGTACACAGTTCTGCTATGAATATCTATAGGAACTGGTAGCAATTCTGAACTTCTACAACATCAGGTTGAACTTCTACAACATCTGCCTTCTAAGAGGCAGAAAAAGATATTTTGAAGTCCAGGTGGTACTTTTGGTGATCATCTTTGCCATCTTGAATAGCTTCCAGATGAACAAAGTGTATTTCATTAAATCCAGGCTTCGTGGCTGTGCTCTGTTCTCTCCAGAATTTGGAAAAAGCCCTTCTTTCACGATTGACATGAAAACTCAATCCTCTCACTCCAATACCAAGAAGTACAGGTCCCTCCAGAGGGCCATTTTCCATTCCCTGGGAAACTGTGAATGGTTGCAGGTGAAACAAGAACTCCGTGGCCACAGCTGCTAATGCGTCAGGGAGAGCAACATCAGTTGCTTCCAAGAGTGCCGTGCAACCTGGGCTGGGACCATGAAAGGGAACTCCCCATGACTTTTGGTGATACCTTGTCTGTGAGGGTGATGACCTTCCCACAGAACTGATAACTGGTCATCCCAAACTATGAGCTTTTTGAACAATATGAGATTTACAGGCTTTTTTTCTCCTCTTACCTTTTACTCTGCCAGGTTTGTGGTTTTTTTCTAGCTACTGCTAGAAAGACCAGGATCTGGCAGATGCCCGTGGTTTTGGTGCTTCTCATCATCTCATTTGAGGTGATGGCCAATTTCATTTGGCTAATTACAAGTCCTACAAGCGTGTCCATAACTGTTTTCTCTCTATCATCAAAGTCACTTTCCCTGGAAGCAGAATAGAGAAGGTCCCCTATGGCTCATGCTGCTTCTTTGACTCACACAGAGAGACAGCCCACAGAAGATCCTCGAATCCTCTGGATATTATGGGGTATCTGAAGAAGTCATTGTTTTGTTCAAGGAGAAGATGGCTGCCAGAAACCTTAAATACTGGTCTGACCTTCACATATTCTTCACCCTCCTACTGTTAAGCTCCGCTCTCTTGACAAAAGCAGGATCACGTGTGAGTAGGTCCCTACTGGCAGGAGTTTGCCCAACGTGTGAAGCAGCTTGTAATGGTGACTTCATAAATCTCCAGGTAAACTATTTCAGTGACTTTTCATCCTAACAGCTAGAAAGATCCTCTTTCCTCTAACCAAGAAACTTTCTTGCTGTAGTTTATTATTTCTTATTTTTGGTCTTTTCAGTGACAAGCAGCACAGAATAACTGTTTCACCACTTGCTGAATATAATCCTTTATACTGTTTTTCTCACAACAGCATGACATCATTCAGTCTGAAAGCCATCAGACCCACCACCTCATTTTCTGAAAAACTTCTGTCTAACCTCATGAAAAATAAATATTTAAATCCCTGTTACGCCAATGCCTATTCAACATCCTGGATTCAGCCATGGTGCCCAATGAAAAGTTGAATACTAAGATGTGACATAAGAGGAAAATGGCTCGTTGGGTGTGTTGATGCCACTTATTTTCTGAGACTTAATAGGTAGACGGGAACAAATGAGAATAGCTTTTTCCAAAAACATGATTTTTCTGCAAAAAAAGGATGTCAAATGCAAAAGACAATATAGAATTACTATCTCTAGGCACTAAGAGCTGTTCAGGTTCTTGCAGGATAAGAACAGAAGTGCCACAAGCCAGCACAGTGCCACTGGTTCTGAATAGCTGAAAACACAATGTAATTCTTTTTCTCTTGGTATGACACAGAACCTTCAGTAATCACAATCATATTAAGTAGTATAACAGTAAATAATGAATGACAGTTGAACTTCAGAAAAATACAATCATTGATTTTAAAGCCACATATAAAAGACAAGAGGGGAAATCCACATATTTCTTCTGACCTGTTATTTACATTCAAGACATAGAATTTATTGAATACAAGATATTTCAGTTTTAAAGTTCAGTATGGGAGATGGTCCAGCCTGTTTCTAGTTAAGTCACTCTGATGGCTAATTACTCTCTATGTTAAAAATTGGTATCTCATTTCCAGACTGAATTTGGCATGTCAGCATCCATCCATGGATCCTGTTATGCCTTTTGTCTGCTGGATTAAAGGGCTGCTTACTATCAGAAATCTCTTCTTCAGAAAGCAACAATTAAATCCAGATGCGCTAAAGCACTGAGCTTTACTCAGGACCTGAACACTCAGCTGCATTTATGTGACCACACCTACTGTCAAAGCTATCAATATTTTATCTGTGTACGTGTAGAGTAGCAAGAGGAGTAAAACTACACTCAGAAGTCAGTTTTATTGCACACGCTCCCAAAGAAGTGCAAAACAAGAGTACCACATAAATAGTCTAGAAATTCTGAATTATGTTTTCCCATTCCTTCTCTAACCCCGTATCTGAATGGCCACATTATGTCTAAATCAGATTCAAAATTCTCAGCAGAAAGGTTGAAGTGATAAATGCTACTTACAGAGGGAAAAATACACTTGCCGACAGTTTCTCACAGTATGGAGCAAACGTAGGGCTTTTGTTTGTGTAAAGTACCACACTAAGTGGAAATAAAAATTACAAATTGTAAACCCCATTGCATTATCTCCTCTATATGAATGGCAAACCTTCCCTATGGAAAAATTTAACAATTTATTCATATTTCATATCTTTCTGAATAGAATGGAGAGGATGCTAGGAAACTACACAAAGGAAATATATATTGAGATTTTCAGGCATAAAATATTGTCCTGCTAGAAGCAAATAACATTTCATCTTACTAATTATTATATTTTCAGATGCACATGTTTTTCTTACCTGTGTTTCTAGGCTTTGGATCCTGGAAGTGCCTCAAAGATCCAATACAAATACAAATCTTTTCCACTCAGTTTGTCAAACACTGGGATTTTCTACACCATTTTTCCCAGTCAAACTGACATTGCAGCACATAGCATAACAAAGAGGTACTAAAGCTTAGGAAGATATAAAAAAATTAGTGATCTCATTCACAATGGATGTAAATCAGCATAGTTTCACAGAAGGCAATGGAAGTAGTCTGGTTTACCCTCTTAAACGACTTAAATATCACATTACAGTTTAAATGGACTGCAGTTTAAACGAACAAATGGTTTTGTAGAATACAGACAGTTGCTTCAGAAATTTCCTGCTTGGCTTATATTCAAATTATATTTGACAATATTAATAGATGTTATAAAGCCTAATTTGTATAACAAAACCCACGAGCCTGCTCTGTCATCAGCAGCATCAGTTCCCACAGGAGCACTTCAGCAGATGAGCAAACTAACCTATAACTTAAATCCAGCTCTAACAAGAACTGGGCACAACTTGGTCAACGGTCAACAATCCCCTAAAAATATTTAATTTACTTGTTTTTCCTCAGCAGTTTTTGTTCCACTGCCTGTCTATGGCAGTTTGAGAGTAGCCAAGGACTATACATTGCTATATCAGGCAAATATGAACCTCATTATTCTTGACTTATATTTTTTTTTCTTATAACAAGTAAAACAATAGTTTTTGTAACTGTTACAAAAACACATTCCGAAACACTCCACAGTTATGTGGGTTTTTCTCCTGAAATTTCTCTGAAACAAAAAGCTCTCAAATTTTCCTTCTCTTGGCCAAATTTTTTCACATTCATTTCACATGCCACTTAAAGTCTCATTCTTCAGTTCTTTCCCTTTTAACTGCCACTTCCACTCTAGTGGGATCTTGCACCCCTATGTTTTTTCCTGCAAGTCTGCAATCAACACCTAACTTTTCAGTGTATTTATCTGCCAGGTAAGTAACATAAGTAATCCATTTCCCAACAGATGAATCACATTTCTCAGATACATAGCCAGGTCACACGTAAAGAAAACAGATCACTTAGCACACTAACTTCTCCAAGGTAACACATACGTGCTTCCTTAAGACTGTAAATAAAGTGATAGCCCGAAAAGAAGAGTTTGGGTCTATTCTTTGGGTCTTTGTCTTTTACTGCTTTTTCATAGCTTGCTGGTGAAGATGGTCACCCAAAGCAAAACTTCTGTCATGATCTATTAATAGAGAATGAGGATTAATGAAGGATTATGTCATAATGAGTCTGCCTGCAGAGTTGCTTCAGTTCTTGTCCTTTACTGCCAAAATACAGTTCTCATTTCCAACAAACAAAGTCTATCTGAGAGAAAGCACAGAGCCCCTTTAGAACTGGAAAGTTCTGTGCATAATGATGAATGACTAACTCTTCTTTTGCCAAAGAGCTTCAGGACTTTCCATGTCATAGGTCAAAGCAGTGATTCAGAGGGGCCTGATCCTTATCTAAGCTTCTGCTACAAAATTAGACTGTGCTGTACCCTTATTAAAGAAATGTTTGTTCCACCATCAATAAAGTGAAAAGAAAGCACTTCAATGCAGTTTTTCAAACCACAGCAACAACCCGCTGGAGTTAACTGTTTTATTACAAATATTTAATTAGTCTGTGTGTTAAAGATCCAGCATTTGCAAAGACAAAATTAGTAGTCATAACCAGTTTGGATTTGCATGTATTTGAGAGAGTATTTTATCAAATGGATTGACACTAATAGCCTTCATGTTGAAAACATTAAAAAAAAAAAAGGCAATTCACATGTTCACAGGAACTACTTTGGGTCTTTGCTCAGGAACATGAGCAATAAAAATAAAATTGGATATTCTCTAAATAAATTATTTAAACATTTCTTTATATTTACACAAAAAGCTGCCCATCTCTTTTCAGTAGATACTGCATAAACAGAATTTATGTACATAAAAAAGTTGATCATACCATGCACAACTATTACAATAATATACACAGCTATTGCAGTAATTATCTATCTGATAAACAAGTAATTTTTCTCTATTAAAGTTTTAGCTGCTAAACTTAATGGTTGAATTTAACTAGGCTGAATACAATTTTTGAATGCAAGCTACTTTTTAAAACATTTAAATCAATACTGAAGGCTGTTTTTTAATATACAATAATTATTTAAATAATTAATTAGAAGTCAGGTAATGCTAAGAAAAAAAATTAGTGAAAAAGTAAGTCCATTACATCACAGTTACTGCAAAGAGAAAAACCAAATTAAAATTTAATTTCTGCTTGTTAGACAGTTAGAGTTAAACAACAGCAAAAAGTAAACAAAGCTATACCTGATCTAAGTTAAATTTCAAATAGAGTGTAACCAGAGGGTATATTAGGATTGAAAAGCAGAATACTAATCCGTAAAATTAGAAAATTGATCAACTGGGATATGCATCAGAGAGATTCATCAAAGCCTTGCAACAGCCTATCTCCATTTACTGTTTAGATACAGCTAATCTACATCATTAAATTGACCATTCAGCTACTGAAAATCTGCCATGTAGGTCCCGACTTTTCATAGAGGCTTTTAAATATGTATTCGGTAACTACAAAGTACTGAATATATTTTCAGTCTTTTTATACTAAGATTTACAACTAATGACCTTAAGCAATGTCATGCATGTAAAACAAAATTATGAGACCACCCTGGTTTGAGCAGCATTAAGGTATAGAATCATACTTCATTCTCATTCAAATTTAGTAGGATAGAACAAAAAAAATCCATAGTAATATAGCTAAACCTATTTCATAGTTTTACTTTGTAAAACATGCCTCTTCACTTGTATTTTGCTATTACAGGCTCAATATAAGTAGACAATTATCTAAGCTTAATGCCAAGAATGATAATGCATTGAGCACATGCAAAATCCTTGTGCAACATCAACTACAGCCCGCAGGGATAAAACATTTATCAGTTGCTCCTTAGAGCACTGGTGGCTCGAAAATTTGGCTGCCCATGCCGACATTTAGTGAAATCATAGTTTGAGCTTCATTCAGAGCCCGACACAGCAAAGCCCGATACCGGGATGACTCTGCTGGCAACCCGCCTGCCCGTACCCACACGCACTGCGGGCTACTTTCTGTCCCACCACTCGCCATGAAAGAAGTCCTTTTACTGAGCTGCAGTAGTTGGCACAGTGCCCCTTTCATGGCCCAAGCTAACCGTCATCTTGGATGTAACAAATTAGTACATTCTCAGAATAATAATAAGTATGGACATGAAAACACCATTGTTTTTACTTGGAAATGAAGTAACTACATTTGAGCTGGGTGACTTTTTCAGTTCAGCACCACAGGCAAAAATAAATCTTATAAAAAGAATGGACAATTACAGGAGAGACGAGACACAGGCTTTTGCTGTGGGTTCAGAAGTAAAAGAGCTGCTTCGCATAGCGCCTGAAGATAAAAGTACTGTAAAATAAAATTTTGAACTACAACTTGTTCCTTTGTAAAGGAATTGTTGCAGGGTTTTGATCCTTGATCTACAACTGATAGAGATTTTTTTTTTTGCCTGTAAAGTACAAAACTGCTCAAGCAAGCTCTGCTAGCATTACAATGAAATATTTTACAAAATACATTGAAAACATTAAATATAGAGCAATGCAAGTACTAGACTCAAGCTAAGCATGGAAGGATGATTGTGCAGTTTCCAGTACTAAAACACAAACTTAGGTAATGTGAAATTTATCTTCACCTGCAAATAAATATTTCTAAAGCATTACACACCTGCAATTTTATCTGGGCACTGTGATTATAATAAAAATGCATTTTCTCCTCAAGCTCTGCACATTTCATTGCACATGAGATCTTATAAGAACAGTATCACAGAACACATTTTATAATGTAATTTTAAACTCCTGATAAAAATAAATTCACATCATTGTTCTCAGCACAGATATCCTATGCCAAGTTTTCTGAAAAGTACAGATAATTAAAACTTTCCTGTATCATAGCCCAATAGAGTCACAGCTTTCTTGCCAAACTATGGTATGAAACATTAATAGGGATTTGAATAACAAGTGCATCCCTTACTGTGTAACTCCTTAGCAGCAGATAAGACTAAATTAGTGTGAAGTGCTGACAAGTATGAAAGATTAAAACAAATATTTCTTGTAAATATGCTAAATATATTTCTATCTTTTGTCATGTTCAGCCTGCAAAGCAAAAAATCCAATATATATCACATGTATTTCAAAAATACTGAGTTCGAGACAGTTTAAATAATTCAAGGTATTTTATGTAAAAAATGTAACAATTTTACTAAACTTTCTGGTTCAAATGAGTCCAAGAATATCTCATTATAAATGGAGACAGTCCTGAAAAAGCAATCAAGCATGACTAAAAAGATCACTCTTTTACACAAAAAAATAGCCTTCTTATTTTACCCTTTGTTGGAAAGACATTTGGCCAGCCACAGGGGAAATACATAATCTACTTTTATATTCAAATAATATATTTCAAAATTCTATGCATACAAGGACCTTAAAACAATTCTGGGTGGAATATATAAGACATGGGTTTATGTGATCCTAATAACTGAATTGCTGACATGGGCTGACAATTACTTGGGGGGCTTTATTTGTTTGTTTCTGGTACTCTAAAGCATGTGTACGAGTATTTTGTCTGTTAGTTATTCCTAATGTGACTTTGAAGGAAAATACCAATGGAGAGACATTGAAATAAAATATGTAGTGAGATCCTGGCTAGAAAAATAGAAGTATTACCTGTAGAGATTATGCATATTTTCGTGGAGATGATGATTTTTACAGCTACCTCAGCGCTGAAGCTGTTCTGATCAGAGCAGCATTCCACCACAAATGTCACATACGAAAAGTACATCTTTTTATCTAATATATACAAACCCCATTCTTAGTGCAGCCTTTAATTTTTTATGTTCATATTAGATATTCAAATAAAGAGTATTGATAGTGATTTGCTTTCAGAATCTGGAGGACTAATGTAACATCTTAATTTTTAAGGACACTAATGTGTCAGTGCTTCTGGAGGAAAATTGCTTTTCAAGGCAACACTGCCGGGTAAGAGTCAGGGAGGAGAGATGCAATTGATGTTTTTCACTTTAAACAAGACGACTGTTATTCAGTTTCTCAATACCCAGGATTATGAAGATCAGAGTACTATACACCCCAGAAGAGGAAAAGCTTAGAGCAATTACAGTTCCCTTCTAAGTACTGCAGCACTCACTGTAGGTTTTCAACAAATAAGCAGTCTACACACATCTTTTTTGCTTCAGAACTGTGTGAGGTTCCTGCTCCTGAACCTCACAATTATAAAATGAAACATGGAATTAAATTAATATAACATCACCGTTTCAGCCCTGAATTTTACCACTCGTGAAGAGTTAAACTTTTCTCCTATTAGCTGGATATGTTCCCCACTTGTGCCTTTGCCGAGGAGCAGCGATGTTACAATATCAGGGCAAAGGACTGATGAGTGAAATGTCAGTGTGACTTGCACTTTCAAGCTTCCTCTGGGCCCTTTCAGCTTGTACAGCAGAGCAGGATGAATATTTGTGCTAACTGCACATTTCAGTACAAAGAGCCCAATTCAGGGGGAAAAAAACCCCTCATCCCATTTATGGCTACTGTGCACTTTACAAAATACAATTATAAATGGTTTATTCATTCATAGGGAAGAGCCTCTACAACTGCTGTGCAAATAACCTGCCCCTTTGCAGGGTTTGATGAGCCTGATCCAAAGCCCAGTGAGGGCAGGGAAGAAACTCGCACTGACCTCATCTCTTGGGCTCCGGTCTCCTTCGCATTTAAAAACCAAGAACTGTGTGACCAAGTTGGTGATGTAGACTTGTACAGAAAAACACCACTGATGTTCAAACACCTGAGCTAAAACTTCAAACGAGAGCATTGTCTGGATTTACAGGTCAGCACAAAGCTGAATAAAAATGACTCTTGGACACTTTGCAATTAGGTAGTAGTTTTAAAGTAGCACCTACTGGCTTACGAAGACAACTTTGCAAGGATCACACTTATAAAGTGCCGTATTTTTTTGTTTATTCTTTTTCCACCTATGTATTTGACAGGCACTAAAAATGTCTCACAGAAGCTCCTAAAAAAGCAAACTGGTGTAGCTGTAGCTCCGCGGCAGTTAATAGCACAAGCATCTAATTAATTACGTACTTAGGAGTGCAACCTGCTATTCATGGAAATTACACAAGCAGTTGAGCCTATACTTGCTGCACACAAATACTTGACTGCCCAACGTGCTGAAAGTCTTATTCAAAGTTAAAATATTGTCACATCTAATTATTGCTGTAAGTTCATAGACCTTCGGGACCTACAGATCCAATTCCCCTGTGAATGATGTGACCATAAGCCACTTTCATGGCAACCTAACTTCTACATTATTCCAGATACACAATATTGATAAGTTATTATACAAATCTAGCAAAACTGATTTTATTATACTTAAAGAAAACCATTCTGACATTTATGTCTTAAGTGTATTTGAAGACTAAAGATCCATAAAAACTGATTTTTATTATAATTAAATAAAGCCATTTGACGTTTGTCTTAAGTGTATTTGAAGACTAAAGATCCATAAAAACTGATTTTTATTATAATTAAAGAAAGCCATTCTGACATTTGTCTTAAGTGTATTCGAAGACTAAAGAGGCATGAAAACTGATTTTTATTATAATTAAAGAAGACCTAGTTCAACCTGTGTTATCCGAAGCACTTGAGTTCAACCCAGGATGTTTAATCCAAATAATATAACTTGTAACTCTAATTTATTCCAAGATTTATCCTAGTACTAAAGTCCTGATCCAAAGGTAGGGCAATCTTGCTAACATTGCTTTTAGCAATAAAGAATATGTGCAGACCTTCAAGTCTGACATTAGGTGTAATTGCTACAATGTCTGAACACTCTGCCTACAAGGGTAGTATTAGAAGATGCTTAATTTTGAACCTTTCTGATGTTCAAAATTTGGCTTACCATCATCCCAAGAAGTACTAGCTCCCCACTAAGAGTAGGAAGGAAAAAGAACCTTTCCACACAAAAAGAGAGCCTGCCTCAATTCTAGCTACTCTAAAGCATATCCAAAACTGCATCCTTATAAACAAAGTATCGAAAAAATCCTTGCCAAAAACATTGCAAGTTTCTTGATTAACGCATCCATTGCAAAAATATAATTTATGTAATCTTATAATTGGCATATTGACTATCTCACAGGTCTTGATCATTCAAGTTTACCAGGAACCAGATATAAACAGGAACTGGACATAAAACTCAGCTGGTCAAGATCCATGGAGTGACAAGAAGTGAGGCTGAAGAGGATACAGTACCTTGCTTTAGGGTAAGGTGTTTTTATTAATAATGATACATTTAATGTTTTATAGTAAAAAAATAATTTTGCCAACTTGAACTGAAAAACTTTTCCTTCACCCAGTGACCTCATGTCTCAGTATCTTTTCCTATTTTTGTGTTAGTTTAGACAAGGACAGCAATGAACACACCCTTTGGACAGAAACTCTCTCACACCTGCTGAATCTCATCGACTGAATTCATTGATTTATGAACGATTAATGCCCTGCATCAGAAATGGGCGTCTACATTTTGCCAAGGACTGGGGTGAGGATCATCTCCTGCTTCAGCATCCCAGGTGCTGGAGTTGATCATCTTAACCATCAGTCTGCTGTGGGGATGCCTGGGCAGGTGAAAGCTCTGAGGGGTGTCAGTAGAGACCCAACAGAGACCTTTTCTCCAAGAAGCCGCCCAGGAGTGCAGGTCCCTGGATGAATCCTCACAGCAGAGCTGAGCGTGGCAAGGAGAGCCCGAACCCAGCATGCAGCACTGGGCACGTGCAGTACACGATTGGTGATACCCCTGTCAGACAGACAAACACCCAGAAGGGACCTGTCACACAGTTCCATGTGACCTCTCGCGCTGAGACAGGGAAAGGTGGAGATCTTTGCTGCAAAATTGAGATCCGAGAACTTTGTTTCTATTCTATAATTAAAATATGCACCAGGCAACTGAAGATAGACACTAGAGATAACTTATCAAAAAAAGCATTTAATAATAATGAAATTAAGTGATGAGGTTAAAGAAAATGAAGTATAGGGAGCATGGAAAGGCACACCACATATACAAACTTATTGCTACATTCTGGTGATAAAAAACTATGTCTGTGCTTATATGGCTTTATCTGAGCAATTCTTGACTAATCTGGTATCAGCCTTTTTATTTTCTTCTTACTATAATGTTTCTTTTAACACCAGTAATGCTGGACAGAATGGAAATGAAGATGAGTCACATACAGCCCTAACCATGTGCCCACTTGTGTCTTTCCAGGCAGCTCCTTGCCTCCACACCCAGTTCCCACATACGAAGGGACTTGGATTTACAAGTAACCTTCCCCAGTCCCCCATAAATTCTTTCTCCTGTTGCCCTGAAGGCATCACTGAACGCTGCTGCTCCTCCACTGCAGCCTGACAGACAGCCTCTGGGCGAGCTGCAGGATTTTGGTTCTACAATGGTCATCTCTGCTGTCCCCTCCTGCAATCTTTGGGATCTCCTACTCCTTGAGCCTGTAGCTCACAAGGGAAATTGCTTCCCCCCATCCTTCCATAGGACTCACCTCACCCCATCCTCTGAAGGCATAGCACAAAATTACAAAGAGGCAAAACTTTCAACACACTGTCACCTTCTTACTTCATCCAACAGAAAAAGAGATCTACTAAAAACAATTAAAATCTACTAAATGTTTTAAATTCACAGTTTCTCAGCATATTTGGATTTTCCACCTTTAGAAAATTTTATTTAAAAAAACTCCAAACAAACCCAACAGCATGACTACATTTGATTCTGAAAAAACATTAAATATCCATGTTGACATACAACTTTTGTTACAACCACTAAGTGAAAAATAACTTCTATTCTCTGCTCACTTCCGAGGCATAGAGAAAGATGAAAATTGTGAAAAACAACCAAAACAAACAAAAATACACAAGTACCATTCTTTCTTCAATCTGTCCTTTGGGGATGCAATTCCAAACCAAAATCACACACATTCCTGACAGAAGGCTAAGGAAACTGAGGCCTGGATTCCCTGATTCACCAAACTGTGCTTTTGCAATTCCCATTGCTGGTAGTGTCTGAGAGCAGTTCAATGCCTTCCCTCCCTGGCACCCCACGGTTCAGAGCAGCCTCGGGATGACTCATTATCCACAGTCCTAACAAAAAATGCACCAAACACAACCCAAATGTTGCTGTTTAATTTTGTACTTGAGCAAATCTCACATTTGTAGCAGCAAAATACCAGAGGGAATACTGCAATCTTTTCCTCTAGTTACTTTTGTATATGAAATAGTGCAAAGGGGTTCAATATTGTGCCACTACCACCAACTTTATGTCAATTCCCCTCTCAAATGTCAGAAAATCACTCTCCAGTCCCAAGCACTGCATAGGGTTAGAGAAGGTCTAACCATCTGCTTATCATCTTGCATGTCCCTTCAAGTAAAATGACGCTGCAATTGGATTTGCCTTTTGTATTTCATAGTAGGTTATTTGGACGTTATCAGCATTCTGCCTAATTTATAAATATAAAGCCAAAATGCCCACAAAAAAGTGCCTGCTTGTATGGACTGACACAATATTTGATGTGCTTCCACTCCAGAGAAGAAAAGAATTGATTTTCAAAAATGTCATTTGTACTGTTGAGTGGTCAGCAAGACTTCAGGCCACTGCAGATATATTTGAAAAATGTATTTACAAGGGGAAGTGCTTTTGGTTATCACTGCTGTGAAGTTCTCATAAGAAAAACCATTGGGCAGATGCTCTGTGGTGTAAATACATATTACTAGTTCTTGTTCAAGGACAGCACTAAAAAATTAACACGTAGAGGCTAGTTTCTTTTTTACTTTTTTAGGGTAGAGAGTCATACACAGAGTAGCTTAACTGTCTGCTCCACCACTAGGTGCACATGAGGCCCCGTTTTCAATAAAAACCTAAGAAAATGTTAGTAGCACTTTTCTGGGTTTGTAATTGCAGGTAATATTGTGATAAACTGACTCGGAGTGTGAACATTTTTCTTTTAAAAAAAACCAAACTCACTCACATTGTGCTGCCTGTGCTGACTCATCCAGTTGACTTGGCATATTCTCCATATCAGCCTCATACCTTTTTAAAAATAAACAAAACAAAAATTAATGGGGGATCTTCTGGTTAGAGACTGGTTACGTACACTGCCTTCTAGCAATAACACCTCGTACTTTTTTCATGTCTTTCATAGAAGGATCTCAAAGCAACAGATTACAATTACACCTCATCCTTCCTAAGAAGCAGAGAAATTGGAGCAGCAGATGCTCCGCAACCTTGAGAAAAAAAATCTCTTTGCAGGTTACTTACAGAAAGCAGGGATAAAACATAAGGTTTGACCCTCTCTTTCCTTTTCTAAGAGTATAGCTACAGAGTCTTCGGATGAAGGAAGAAGCAACATTTCTCACAAATTTAGGATTTCTTCAGATATGAGTGTTAGTTGGGAAAATCTTATTTCTTAACCCTTACATTATGGATAATTAATTCCTCTTTTCCTCCTCCCTAATTTTCCATCAGCACCACCCATTTAGTAACAGATAATTCTGTGCCTTTCTTCTTTTGACTACCATTGCTGCAATGCTGAAGAGAATGAGTGAGGGGAGGAGTAAAGTAGAGAGTCAGGAATGAAAAGGGAGGGTTTGCATGGGGGGAGAAAGAGATGAAGAACAAGCAGAGGTCAAAGCAAAGAAGAATGAAAACAGAAAGACAGAAAAACAGAAAAGCAAAGAATAAGAAAACAAGAGAAACAGAGCCTTACAAACTTCTGGGAGACTTGGAAATGTCCTGGAGAGGTGACTCGAATGTCCCTCAATCTTTCTGTTTCACATCACACCATGTATCCTTCACACCGCCTGCCCCCAGCAGGCTCAAGGGGCTTCAGGATGGAAGTATTTTGCCCCTGGGACTGTAATAAAAAACCCTGGACAGCACCTAGCACTTTCAGATCTCTGGATACAGTAAAGTACAAACATACAGTACTTACAATTCCCCTATAATTACAAACATTTAATGAAAATATGAGCAGTCCAGCCTGAGTGGTCTGGGTGAAAGAGGACTGGTGATATTCGTAAGAGAGCAGTGGCCAAGAGCTCTGCTCATATTCAACTCCTCTGTGAAGTTTTTCAGTCCCAGGTGCAGCCTGGACCACACTTCTCTGGTGGAAGTTATTAGTGGCACTCTGCAAATTTTACAGTATTTTTGTTTGTTTCTTATATCAAATGAGATAAAGGCCCAAGCATCCTCATATCCAAGGAAAAAAAATTGTCTTGCTGATATAAGTTTCTAAGAAACTAGAGGAAGAAAAGGAGTGGATTTATGCTCAGAGAAAACACAAGAACTAAGCCACTTTTTTTCTGTTATTGGGTTTGCCACTCCTTGACTGAAGCATTAAGGAAAATATTACAAGAGTGTCAGGCAATTTTCAGCCTTATTTATGCAAATTGACAAAGATCCCATCCAGCCAACAGCTCTACAGTTTATTCTAATTAAAAATCTAAATTTAATGCCTGATTTTCTGGCCATCGTGTGAAGTTGAACACCTCTGAATATCGGGCAATGAATATCTCTTATCAGGCTTGCAAGATCAATGGAAATTAAAAAAATATCCTTTCTTATTCCACTCCGATAAAAGTGGAGATGGTACGAATCAAGGACTGTATGTTCATGAAATAACAACATGTAGTACTGATGCCTTCATTCCTGACAGCTTGAGCTATGTGTGTCTTTGCTCTGATCCAGTAAAGCCATTCTTCTGCTTTATCCTTTGGAGATTTATCTAAAAAATATCCCTGTGGACAGAGACGACTTCTATAATACTGGATTGATCATTCCCTTCTGGTTTTAAAGAGGCATAGACAAATAGGGGGTTTGGAACTCTTCCTCAAAGAGGTTCAGAAATGTGAGTTAGTGACACACATTTTGATTTTGTCCATGCTCTGCACCAGGCTCATTGTAAAAGACTGCCATATATGTTCAAGCTATTCAGGATAGAACTTGGCGTGTTAGAGATCAAAGTCCCAAGGCTCTGGAGAACAGAGCCAGGTTCCCAGGAGGAGATGCTCATAGATCACACCTTCTGTGGATCAGCACGGAAGCAGTGCGAAACTCAAACTGATCAGTAACCCCCGCATGCCTATAATTCTGTTTTAAAAAGGAAATTTAAAAGCCCTCACATTTTAGAAGGATCACATCCCTTCCAACCCTAACTATTCTGTGATTCTATTCAAAGGTCAGAATATGATGTTTTGGGTAGGGTGTATGTTCAGCAGATATAGATTAAAATGTTTATGTAACTAAAGAGGTAAAATGATCCTACCATTCCTCTCTTCAGTTTTCCAGAATGCTCTATCCAGCTTCACAGTTCCAGCCTCGTTTTGACTTATCAACAAACTCCTTTACAGCTGATAAATTTTGCATTGTTCAATGTAAGATATTTCCTGTCAGCAAAAACCAGTCTATCCTTGAACTAGCAAGGAAATTTATACCCTGTGGCACAATCCTGAGCCTTTTTTCTTTCGATCTCTGAACAGCCCAACCTTTTGTTTCACCATCTTTATGAAACAGCCGTTTCCACTGCTCACTCTTTCCAGCTCGTAGGAACCCACAGCAAGCACACAATCTCCTCCCCCTCTGTGCCCAGGAGAAATAAATACAGGTTTAAAATTCCTGATCAGTCTGCCTTGCTTCAGCACAGGAGGTCCCATTAACTGGACAGCTCCCAGTCCACAAAACTCAACACACACGTAATTATGTCTTTGCATATCAGACCTGACTAATGTCTCATTCAAAGTACACTGTAAACCAAATAGCAAACCACAAAATAGATGTAATGAAGCTAAACGAATGCCTAACCAAGGGGTTTTTTTTCTTTCCAAAACTCTTCTGAGTCCAAATCTATTCTTGAACAATCAAAAGACTTACTTTTAAAAGCAAGTCAACAAATAGCTTTTTTTTAATGTTTCAGATACAAAGTTATCTGTAAAAAAAAAATAAATAAAATTGAAGCACTTAAAAAACAGAAGTCATACTTACAGGGTTTTTTTTTCCTTTGGAAAGGGGAATTAAACTATTAAAGGACACCTTGTTAAGTAATTATATAGCAACATCACTGTGCAATTAAATAGCCATCAGTCCCTGCAGCTGAGAAATTTCAGGTAATTATTCAAAGATAATTTAATAGGAGAATTACTGTATTCAAGAAAGCATTAGCTAGTAATCTACCTCAATTAAAGCAGCCAATTAATTTCAGCACCTTGATAATAGTTGCCTTCTGCAAAACTATCCTCCCCTACACATACACACAAATCCTAAACTTCAAAATAATGATACAAAAAGTGAATTTGGTGCATTTCAGCTTCCACAGATAACAATTCACTTCTAGAGAATTTAGAATGCTTGTATACATTATGTTATCTTACAGGTTTAGTGTTCATCTTCAGTTTTACTGTGACTACAGCTGTACCCATGTGTTTGTGAGTAGGAATGGGGAAGGGTATGGAGGAAACCTGAACAAAAGCAATAAATATTTGTACGTGCCTACCAAAACAGAACACAAAAAAGCTGCATAATAACTGAAAATGCGTTTCATTGTGATGAAGTGTCTTCAGAGAATGATGGGCCTCTCGCAGTGCATTGCTTGGTGCTACTGTACCTACAGTGCAGACAGAAGTCATTAATCACACACAAACAGATTTTCTGCAGAAACACAAACCTGCACGCGTCCCACAGCACTTGGTTACACAGCAAAATATTTTTTCAAGGTCAGTACATACTGATGTTCTTTGATATGATGGTGAATATCAACAACTTGTGCATCCTGTAACTTCATGCTTAAGAGTTTGGATTCCTTGAACAGAGACAGCAAAAATACTGGACTCAAGGAGGATACACAGATAATTTGCAGAGAGGCACAAAGGGTGGTTTGGCACCAGCACTTACACAGATTCAGAGGTCGCTGAGGTCCTAGATTCCTCACACTTCTTTAAGAATCAAAATGTGTAACAATCAAGGAATAGTTCCTTTAAAAAATATCCTGTCATGCAGATATTCAGTGGTTTAATTACCATTTTCTGTCTCAATAAGGGCTGTATTATGTTTTCCTTCACTTCATGTTTAATTTGTCTTTAAGTAGAAAATAAATCATGGTTGTAAATAAAAGAAAAATATTTGTGATAAAGATTTTCATACATTCCTCATATATTCTGGAGGTTCTCTTCTTCCTTCCCCTTTAAACCATGGTGTTGGTGGCAGACTGAATAAGTGTCCTTTTATCTAAGAGTTGCTAATGTGTGTAAACAAACACAAACCCTAATCCTGGCAAGCCTGAATTTGGATTCATGTAAGAAAAATACAGGACTGTATAGTTTAGTGAATCCATCCACTCTCTTTAACAGGAGGAAAATCCCAAATGTAAAACCCTCCAAGCACCACATCTGGAATAATCTCAATGTCTCAGAGCTATTGATCACTAACAGAAATTTGTGACAAACACATACAGTAAAGCTCCTGCTGAAATCAGTCCTTGTGGTCCTTAGAGCTGTTACTTGTTCAACAGCTGAAAGTCACATCAAACCTTTCAGACTGGGGACCCTGCCCCAAGTCTTTGTTTTGCTTCAGTGTTTATTTCAACAGGTTTTCAGTGTTTCCCTCACTGACTCATCAGTGGTAAGTTTCCATTTAGTTCAAGAGTACTCAGCATTATCTGATCCATTTTCACTGTCTCAGAATTTAGAGAGGTATTCAATAAGTCCTTTCCCATTGTGTGACTGTTTTAGCCCATCTTAAATTGTAATATTTTTCTACGAAATAATCATTGCAAAAAATTAACTGAGCTACTTCAAATGGTACCAAAATTTCCTCAAACTCATGACAGATTTGAATACATTTAATATATCCCTACACTTTTACTTGTACTAATCAGATTTCAGCTCTTTGTTATCTCAAGTTATCTTTGCTGCTTAAGCCAATAGAGAAAGAAAAAAACCCCAAAAAACAACGCATCACCTAAAACCAAACCACAGACAGATCCATTTTATATATATATCCCTGTCTCAAAATCTGTGTATCATTCTCCACAGTGATATTCAACAAGGTACTTCAGAACATATCTGACTTAAATCACATTGATTAAAATGGGATTAATCATATATCTAAAGCCAGACTCATCCTTAAGTATCTTGCCTTAGAGGAAAACAAAGATAGGTATTTCACTGACCACTGGTTTTCTCACCTCCTTGTCTAGTGACAGATACAAGAGGCTGTATTAGGCACCATTGGTGCAGGCTCTTAAGCCTTTGCAGGTGGTTGTGATCCTTGTGATGGAAAAATCTAATTTTTCTTCACTGTTGTAAAGAGGGTTGAGAAAGGATATAGCACCACAGAGATTAGGCAAGAGCCCTAAAAGGCTCCCAGTGCAGTCTGTAGTAGGGATGAGCTGAACAGCAGGTGACTGGGGACCCCTGCTCCCCTTTTTCTCTCTCTCATACAACGTACAATGATATTTCATACCAAGCTGAACAAACAGACACAAAAACCACCATATATTGATAGGATTAGAATCAGAACATATCAGGAAGCTGCATCGTAAATTATACAACCAGAATAAGTAATTGGCCATATTTACCATTTGGAGCTACAATTCTCTTGGCATCCAGAGTCAAATTATATGTGTATTAATCCCCCAATCACAAACTGACTCTCTGAACAATATAATCCAAGTGATTAGAGAAAGCAGAGATTCATCCAAAATAACCACAAGATACCTAAAGGATTTAATTTGCTCCATCACAGTGCCACTTGCTGTTCTAATTATCATTTCATCTGGAGTTACCTGTAATTTTCTTTTAATGCCAAAAAAATAGTACATTTTGTTTTCTTAACAGTTAGTAGGAGTCTGCTATTAATCAGTCATTTTTCAACATTCAGAAAATTGTACCAGGGATTTAGTACACATTTTATTAATGGACCATCCATGGCAGCATTATCTGCATAAAAGAGTCAGTAATTGATTAATAAAATATTAAATAATTTTAGTGTTAATAGGGGCCCCCTGAGAAGCTTCATCATCATCAGTCAACAGGCCAAATTCACAGACTCAATTAAGCACTCTGATAAATTGGAATCACTGAGATTCTTCTTTAGGACCATATATTATTTTACTACCTGTTTTGCATGAGGAAAGAGGGAAAAATAAGCTGAACCAGATACACACTGAGTTTTATGACTGTTAAGCAAATTTGGTTTAGCCAAGATTCAACACCTAGGATTTATTTTCTGCAACTACTTCTGGAAGGCAAGAAAATGGACACGTTCACCTTAATATGACAGAAAGCAAAGGTGAGAATTTTAATCAAATAAAGATGCCAGCCATCACTGTGGTTTTCAAGTAGAAAGCAACACAAAGCT
The DNA here is from genome assembly GCA_013397755.1 of Cnemophilus loriae. Classification (NCBI taxonomy): domain Eukaryota; kingdom Metazoa; phylum Chordata; class Aves; order Passeriformes; family Corvidae; genus Cnemophilus; species Cnemophilus loriae. Next base: position 3,585,268 of record VZTF01002402.1, read on the forward strand.
ATAAGCTCAATGGTTGAAACACATCCTCTAAACATCCCACTTTTGCCTAGAAGCTCCCACAGGAAGTTTTCTGCTTCGTTCAAACTGGCTTTTGGAGGGATGGATGGAAGGGCAGCAGGTGGCTCACAGGAGGACAGCACCTGCCCTTACTGTGCAGTAGCAGGTTCTGGTCCTTCTGCACAAGTGGGGCTCGGCAAGGGCTTCACACAGAACCCTTTCTAAAGCCACGACGTCCACTCACATGCAAACCACCACCATCAGCTGCCATTTCACACCCCCAGTGAGCAAACCCCCACAGGATGGATTTCTCTTGCAGTCAAGATTCAGGGCTAGGCACAAATGAATTGACCAAGATCAACCACAGGACAAAGAGCCCAGCAGGCAAAGGACAACATCCTTGATGCTGAAGAAGGAAGAAGGAAGGGCTTACTTTATGAGAGGGGAAGACAAGGATTGGATCTGATGCACATTCTCTGCTGTGACTCAGGTAAAAGCTCATCCAACTTTGTATTCTCTCTGAGGGTAACCAGGAAGCTGAAGTGCCCTTAATAAAACCTGCAGTGTTGTTTCCCCAAAAACCTTTCAGCAATTCTCCACTTGACATCTCCCCACTCTCTAACGGGAAGGAATGTTCTCCACATCAATGCATATGAATATATAAACAGTCAGAGACCATAAAGAAAACATCAAAATAGCAAAAAAGATAAATTCTTCAGTGAGTACAATGCACAGGACAGTGTGCAAGCACAGCAAACTGAAAATTAATTGCAGAAATTATTCACAAAATTGTTCCAATACATTTAAGAAACTCATAGGCTGCTTGCAATTAAAGGTACATAAAAAGGGTGATAACGAGTAAACCAGCCACTATAAACAAGTCTTTATTGAAAAAGTTTAAAATAGCTCTCAAACATTTTCCAAACTGTAATTTGGAGAGCTAAGTATGTTTATGATTAGAAAACAGACTTCTCTAATATGGAAATGAAAAGCATAACCAAAAGGATAATAATCTATATAGAGAGGTATTGTCTTAAATTTTAAGTCTTCATGGCAGAAGTCACCTGTACATGATCATGAACCCTTCTGCCCTGAGCACCTTTGATCCTCCCCTTTAGAAAAAATAATCTAAACTTCTTTTCCAGAAAATCAGAAGTTCAGATTAAAATTCCCCCTGAAGCCAGGGATGCAGGGAGAGCACCATCAGTAAGGCTGTGACTGATGGCTTCTACTCCCTCCACAGGAGACAGCGACACCTCACAAGCTCCCAAAACCTAAATCCTACACAGGGAAAGTATACATTTTTAAAGATCTTACCTGAATACTGATTCATCTCAGAATGATGGAGGGATTTTATTTCAACAGCAGTTGTGAATCTAAGAACTACTGAAGACAAAACAAACATCTCTGCCTCCCTGCTGTCAGTCAGGCACACCAAAACGAGCAGCATAAACACCCCCATTATAAGAAACAAATTTTTGTATATTTTTGTTGATGTTATTATTGTTACTGTCACCATGAAAACTTAGTCGTACAATGAGAAGATCAAATCCATTACATTCAGTCACCGTAGAATTATAAAATGCGTAAAATTCAACTTAAAACAATAACTCTAGGAAAAATTCTTTTCTCCTGAGATTAGTTGACAATCATCTTAATGTCTTATTTAATAAATAATATTCTATGGTGAAAAAGAAATGGGACTCCACCCATTTTAGAAGCTACTGTCTCTGTGGATCTTGGACTGCTGTTTTTAAGAAACATCGAACAGAAACGAACAACAGAAAATGCTTTGCTAAGTTATCAAAAACACTTACATTAAAAAGCCCTATAAAATCTAATCCTGACATCAGTAGGTTACAACTTTGCATGTCCCCAGGGCACTAAAATAATACTCTTTAGAACAGCAGGTGGACTATTTTAGACTTCAGCTTTCTAGTTCTAACAAGGCTTTTTAATTTTTTTTTTTCCCCTGGGAATTAAGGATGCTAATCACAATCTCCAAATGTGCATTGCCGGGTTGTAAAAATATTAGACCACAAACTGACATGGCAGCAATGTATTATGCTGCTGTGAAGGAGTCCTAAATAGGAGAAAAACTCAAGATTCCAGGCTTGCCATCACAAAGGTCAATATAATTGGCCACATACAGCAAAATCAACCCCCATGTCTTCCCCTAGCCAAGGCGACTGCTGAGGAAGCCCTGTCTCCCTACTGGGATAAATGAAGTCTAAAGCAGGAGGAGCTGGAGGTTTGGAAATTTTAGAAGTAAAATGTAAGCAACCCTAAAGATGACATTAAAATTTATCCTTAAAGATATTTTGTGATGAGTAAATGGCATTTGGTCTTAATTTTTAAGTGTTAATTATTCCAAATGTTTGATGTTATTTTTCAGTATTGATGTCTAAAAATGGTAATGCATTAGTGAGTAAAATATTTAATAATATTACTATGCATTTCAGTAAATGCTTATTTGACTCTTTAAATATATATTTTCCCTTTTAATAATATAGAGATCAAAGGTGTTTAAATAATCTTTAGCCTCTTAGATGTTAGCTCCAAGTGTTGATTCCATGGAGAAGCGACTGCCCCTCAAACGTGCAATGACTGAGGCTTCCATACAGGTAATATGGACTATCTGCCAAAGAGCAGATCGTGCCACTCTGGCTTAAATTGTCCTCAAAGTGATCACTGAAGCTAGTTCTGATGAAACCGCACACATATTCCGTCAAAATATTGAGCAAATTATTGGAGAGTTACGACATAGTTTTTAAACTACAAAGAAATCTTTACAAAGATGCATATTTTCACAGTGCTGACAACACCACCATTGTACAGGAACTGTGAGCACGGGGGAGCTCAAAGCACCACTGTAATATCAACATCCTGGTGAACCATTTCAATGGAGATAAGTAAGCAAGGAAAGTACTACAACCTCTGTGGAGGAGGCATTTGCTGATTGACTTCCGTGTTAAACTGAATTATTTAAAAATGGATTGGACAAGTAGATAGTTTGCTAGAGCAAAATGAACCAGATTGTTAATAGAGGGTATTTAAATGCATATACACATATACATTTGTATATACCCATCCTAATACAAAATACATCTTTAATTAATACAGTAATCAGCCTTCTGAAAACTGCTGTCAACTAACCGAGTCCATTGCTGCATGACTTTGTCGTACAACACCCCCAGCCAGCTACTTGTATCACTGAATGAAACAAATATTCTAAAAGTTTATAATCCAAATGGCAGCTCATTTCCTAATACACAACTGCACTAATAAAGAGATGCATTTTCATTATAAATTAATATGCTCATAATAATTTCAGACCTCCCTCGTTTGCTATCCTAAGCAGTGGACACATGCTGGAAGTTCGGTGGGACCAGACACAGCACGATCGAGCAGGTCATCTCTAGTCCTTCAAGAATCCTTTCTGCAGGATTCCCCAGAAGTGTTTTGCTGCAGCTCTGGGACAAGTGGTGGTCAGCTACAAACCGTCTCCAGCTGCAGGCTGGCCAGGTCGGATAGGGAGCTAAGCACACACAGTCAAAATATAAACCAATAGGGAAGTCATCTGCTGGGCTGTACTTATTTTATACCTATTTCTTATTTATACCTATTTACCTATTTCTTTCTCACTGCGCTTTAGATTTGTTGTAGCACCAGTTAACTAAGGTATTAAGGTATTGTGCATTAAGGTATAATGAGTTCGTGTTATCTTGCTGTCACAGTTTAACCCCACACACCAGCTGAGCACCACACAACCACTCACTCCCCTCTTCCTGGTAGGATGGAGGAGAGAATTGGAACTGAGAAAACTTGTGAGTTGAGATAAAAGCAGTTTAATAAGTTAAAGAGAAAAAGGAAAATCATCATCATCATCCATCATAATTTATTATTATTAATTATAACAATGAAAAGGGTGGGGAACAAAGACAAAGAAAAATAAAACCCCAAGTGATGGGAACAGAAACGATTAGTCACCATCACCTGACTGATGCCCAGCTTGTCACTGAGCAGCAGCCCCCCAGCCAACCTCCCCTCTAGTTTTACTGCTGAGCATGATGCCACATGGGCTGGGGTATCCCTTGGCTCAGTTGGGATCAGCTGTCCTGGCTGTGCTGCCTCCCAGACTCTTGAGCAGCCCAAGCCTGCTCTCTGGCAGGATGGGGTGAGGAGCAGGAAAAGCCTTGGCTCTGCGCACGCCCTGCTCAGCCATAAGTAAAACACGCCTGTATCATCAACACTGCTTCCAGCACAACCCAAAACTCAATCCCATACAGCCACCATGAAGAAAATTAACTCTATCCCAGCCAAAACCATCACACGTGCCTGGTGCAGTCTCCAAGTTAGAAATCACAGTTACAAGTTTCAAGTGAAAAGCTTGTAGGATCAAATGTTAACTAATCCTTGAGAGCTACATCTCGAGATTTTCCTGTGGATTCTTCAGGAGTCTACAGAGACTAATGAGAAGAGGAGGGAAACAGGCAGTAACAAAACCCATAAAAAGCATGAAACACCTTTGACATAACAAACTGGTACAAAAGACTGAACAAAAACTAAAGAAGTTGACTATCAAACACAACCTTGCCAATGAAAAAGCACATTCCACAACTTCTTTAGAATAGAGGCTGGATTTATGACTTGTCCAAAAATGACGCATTTGAGGCAAACCAGCAAAGACTAGTCTTGGATTTTCTTCTGAGTTATCTTAGGTCTCATAAACAGATTTTGTTTAACCTAGGCTAAGATTCTTGCTGTCAGTAGCTTGTCTCAATGGCAGGAAGAGATCCAGCTTTACTGTCAACTGAATATTTGAGAAACAAGTTTCTTCTTAACACTGCCATAGCTCAATAAATGAATCCCCCAAGAAAGACAAAATTTGCTTCGATTGTGTATAGGCAAACTCAAAAAGGAAGTTTAATCCTACTCAACATACAGGTTCAACTTGGAGATTAGGCTTTGGTAGGTATCAGAGGCTTTTTAAAAAAATATAAACAAAATTAAAGATCCAGTTGTACTTCAAATATTTTGACCTCACATGCGCTGCCAGATCACAGGTTCATCAAGACAACAGAACCTCTTGAGGTCTCTCACATCCCACACCTTTGAAATCAAATGCTCATCTCTGCTTTGAGCTTAGTAAAGCAGCAGTGGTGAAAATAACTATCCCAAAAGGGAACATCCATGAATGATCTCTCCAGAAGATGAAGGGAGAAGGATCTCGTTGTGCAGCTGGATCTGAAGTGCTGTCAATAGTAACTAAACCACAAACACCAGTAGCAAAGCCCTAACCAGCTCTGCCTTAGGCAGATACACGAGGAATGATAAAACATCCTAAGGAGCTTATTTCCTCCCACAGCACTTTCAAACAGCAGCACAGAAAGATCTCTGACAAATTAAGTCTTGCATTAATTATGAGTAAGATTGGTCACTTGATGTAAGAACATGGTCAATCCCCCAGCCCCGATGGAGCAACGCATCTGCCAGTGGGTAAAAGCAGTGAGATATAAAATGCCATTTAAACAGGCAATGAGGGGCTTTTAGGATGTTGCTACAGGCTGGCTTTAACCACAGCACTCCTGTAGGCATAAAAGCCCTGGACCAGCCATGCAGATGACAAGTCTCTTTCTGAACACCTTTGGAGAGTTATCTGTTTGTAAAAGCCTCCTGTGTCAAAGAGGTTGAAGGAAACACGTGGCACAGAAAGCTTATGAAAAGTAGGGAGGGAGAGGAAACAAGCAAAGCAATAGAATAAAACCAAGATCCCCACTCATCTTACACGCTAAAGAAATAACATCTTTTCTAAATTACGTGCAGACTTGTTTCCATTTTCATATTCTTCGCCGGGGTTTTTTTTGGAAGCTACAGAAAATGAGCATAAGAGACAAAAAAGTACTTCGCCCTGCAGGAATACAAAAATTGTAAAAGCACAGGCAGCACTACAGAGGAGCAGTGCCATTCACTCACAAAGAATTTTGTGCATGTAGATGGCTGATTAATTGCTGGCCTGCCTAGACGAAGCTGCAACGAGCCAGATACTGTCAGCATGCCATCTGTTACCATGGAAATGCACAATGTTCCTGTTTCTGACAAACCCTTGAATACTGGATAGATTGTGCCATATGTAAATAAGGCAAATTAGTTTTCCTATATCTTCCAGACAAGGTTAGACTAAAAGAAAATATATCTGTTTATACACTGTAACCTCCAATACATGAACTAGGCAAAGCTTCCTTCTTTTTTTTCATAAAAATCTCATTCAATTTGTTGTTAGAACTGAAACAGTGTGGACTAGCACTAAGCAGCATAAAATTAATTCCCAACCAGCAATGTTTACAAAAGCAGTACTTAAAAATATGCATATTCTGTATGCATACTACATTCACCATGATTGTTGGGGTTTTATTTTCAATTTTTTTCTGTTTCTCCCCAGTTGAGACAATGTTATTGAAACAACACATAGAAATAAACAGGGAACTTTCTCATTCATACAGTGGTATTTGGTGTAGTTTGGATCATTTAAGCAGAATTTTTAAGATATTCTATAGATTTTAAACACGGGGAAAATTTATTTTCTCACTTGGACAATAGTAGCTCATTGATCACTGAGGCACACTAGCTTAGCTCCACTAAAGGCAAAGACCTGTAGTAGTTTGCACATGCTCAAGGTCTAGTGATAAGAGTTTTACAAACTAAAGCTTAACCAGCTACTCCAAAAATTGTATTATCGTATCCCGAAAATTAAAAGATTCGGTACTTAAGTCTTTGATTAATGTCTCGATTTTACAACTGTACATTAAACCAAAAACAAAGAGTTCAAAACCAGCAAGAAGTGTGTTCAGTGCACTCACTGGGAGCACAACACACTGTCTAGGGTGGCTATGAGCATTAGGACATACTCTGTTACCTGTATAGATCATCACTGAACACGACCACTCTGCGAAACACACCTGCCTCACCGTGGCTTTATACTGAGACACACCTATTCCCAGAAGTGTAAGGCTAGTACAACTATAATCTCCTGCAGTATAAGGCTTGTGGAATTAAATTGAGACCATCCACTCTCCCTTTTGCCAGTTAGCTGTGTAAAGTGAGTTGATAAAAAGGAGCATGTTCACAACATCTCCCCAAGGATAGATATCCGTGGGTTAGATTGGAGCCCTTGTGAACCATTAAATAAATGCAAGTCAAAATTGTTTTAAGAAACTGGACAGGCATGCAGAGGTTGTAAGACTGGAGTAGCACCATGGTGTGCCTTAAGGCACTTTTGTTTTATGGACTTATATTGTTACTTATATTTTCTCTTTTCACCATGCACCTTTATAGGGTAACGTGACATACTGACATACTGCAGATGGAACTATCTAAGCCAGGGTACAGATATGACACAAGTCCCACAGTTTTTAACGTGCTGCATGTAAATGCAGGCTTTAGGGGTTCTTTACCCTCTTGCCAAATTCCTTGTGTGGCTTTCAGCATGAAGACTGATAAACAGTATAACGATAGCTGAGCAAAATGAACAGGCAGCTGTATATCAATATTTCCTTGATGTGAGAATTAATCAGTAGCTCCAGTAACAATAAGGTTATCATGTTCATGTTAAATGCATTGTGCATTTTAATATATTCTTTATACAGTCCTTTTGTTGCTGTGCAACTTTGCACTGCTATGAAATATTACTTCTAAAAACCAAGCAACTACCTATCAATCTCCAATATAAATTTGCTCAGAATATAATAATCAAGTTTGAACAAATACACTTTATTCCACACAGTGCCACAGAACCTGAGTCCCTAACAATCCAGAACTTCACCAGACCAAAACTTGTTAAACCAAAGTGTGGCCTAAAAATAATAAAAGTTTACATAAAACACACTCTAGAAGTTAACAAGCCCCATTTTTTGCAGAATAAAATTAAGATTCATCACTCTTCACAACAGCATTTGTGAGATCTGTGCCAGTTGATTCCCTGACATTGGCTTTTTCCCACAGCAGCATCAATGCCTTGGAATTCTGCCCTTCTCTTCCTCCCTGGGTGTTTTGAATGGAAGAACATATAGGGGACGTGATACTCATCAATTTAAATCATGCTGCCTGCCCAGGTACATGAATGAAATTCAGAATTTGAAGAAAGGAAGATTGATAGGGAGTATGAACATGTAGAATAATTTTGGGGAAAAAAAATAGTTATAGGTAAGTAATATTATTCCTTCTTTGAATGGCTTCTAAGCAGTCCTACTTAAGAAACAGTGTGAAAGCATTCCATGATAGTTTCTCATCTAAGCAAACTGACAATGGCACGCTATTGAATCAGCAAGCAGAGTTCTGGTTTGCCAAATTGAGCAGCTGAATGAGGTACCACGCACCAGTGTTTTGTCAGTGTAAGAGCAGTGTTCAAATCTTGGAGAAAATTCAATAAGAACGAGTCTAGATCACACCACGTAAGTCACCTTTGCCCTGTGAAACATAATTTGAAGCTGAAACGGAAGAAAAATATTAATTTACAATTTTTTACATAGTCCAACCAACTTCATTGTAATCTAATTATTTACAAAACACATAAGAAAACTGACTTTCAAAATTCTGACCTTATTTACTAAATTTTGTAAGATTTTACAATACTTGTCCCATGAAAACTTACATTGTTTAATATCAATGAGGTCTGGAAATCACAGTCAGAACATTGATTTATATAAAAGTCAGTTATAGACTTATCCAATTATTTAGCATTTAGCTTTTGGGAATTCATCATGCATAGATTGCCAGAATTTATCCTGACACGTTCCATTTCTCCTGAATTAACAAGTTTTTCTGATTGATTTTATCAGATGAATTAAGTAAAGGGACTGGATGAAGAGCTGATATTTCTGCTAAGCCAGCAATGGCCAGTCGGGGTGGGAGAGTATAATCAACATATCCTTGGTCAGCCAAGTCTCACTCATCCTCCCGATGATCAGCAGATCCTCCTCTACCAGTCCTTTCCACAGGACCACACTTAAAACCAAATTCAGAGAGTGAACTTTATTTCCCATCAACATCCCTGGCTGCAGGAGGTTTGGATCTCACTCTGACTAAAGAAGAGATCCTAATAAGATGAGTGCATTAAATTATCGAATCTCTGTGAGACTAAATAAGGTCATGAAACACCAGAAGCCAATTTGCTGTCTTGTGATTGTAATATTTTAGGTTTCCTCTAATAATGTCTGCTGGAATAAAGATAAATTCTTGTCAATAGAGCTCTGGGATATTCCCTGCATGTGAAGGATCTGACTCACCTCCCTCATGCAGCACTTTCTCTCTGACATTTGGCAATTAACTTCTAGGGACAAACCGCACTTTTCTCATGCAGGGTTTCACAGCATAACATATGAGTATTAAGTGCCACCTTCTTTGACAAAACTATAGCAAAACTCAGGAGGATATACAATGAGATAAGGTCTCTGAAATGTTCTCAGAGATTGTCCTATTGGATGCACCAGAAAAATGCTTTGGAAGAGATTCAGAAATGCTGTTGATCCCAGAGTGCCAGGGAAGAGGAGACAGCTTGCAGCAAAGCCCAGCGTGGTGCAAGGCCACACCTCTGTGCCCTGATGTCATCTTTATCCCAGCTGTTTGACAGCTTCCTCCAGCAGCAGCCTTTGTGGGGTTCACCTGCCCGTGTCTCCCCACTCTTCAGACAGATAACCTCTGTCTAGAGAAGAGGCAGGGATGACAATCAGTGGCATTGAAAGGCAATCCAAGCAGTGTTTGGATTTCAGGTGGACGGGGACAAAATTTTAACATGGCTTTTGCACATTGTGGTAAAGCACAAGAGAAATAATTTTCATTTCAAGATATCACTTCATTTTTTTTTTTTAATGTCTTAATACTGCTACCATGCACAATGATGACAAACTAAGATTATTTTTGTAGTTTTGTTACAGAGGGAACCTGGGGGACACAAGGCAAATTTTGCTACCCAAAGATAAGATAAATCAATGATGTACTTCTTTTCAAGGACTCCAGTTCTTCATAGCTGTTTACTCCAGGACCCGTTTTCTCTTTCATTTATCTTGTTTCTCAGTCATTGGTTACCCTTGTGATTCTGGGTGAAGGATTTCCCTTTGGAGATTTCAATGCATCCACTTTTTCTTTATCTTCTAATTCTTTGCTAGGGATAAATTCAGTTCATGGTTTCCAATATTCCCATATTCATTCTCAAGTCTCTGTGCTCTTCCTGATGATTTTTACAAATCCATGCATGTAGTCTAGCAGATCTTTGTACCAGATGAAGACAACTAAAATGAATACTCTATATTCACTCACACAAATATACATTGTTACGTATGCACTGCTCTCTGGAAAGGACAGTGATGAGAACGTGGCAAACTGCTTGGATAGATCTGCCTGGCCACAATATCCACCCAACAGAGTTAAGACTGCTCTGTCATTCTTTGCTGTAATCAGCTAAATTCAAAGGGAAGCAGAATAAGGATCTATGAAAAAGCTCATGGGAGGAATTACCCACCGGGCTGTAAAGATATGTACCTTTGACTCACCTTTAGTTTTGGATCTGCTGTGTGATGGTACCTAAAACATAAAATCTAAAATCCTAAAAGAGCCTAAATAGAATCTAAATGTGATCCATGGTAAGTCATCATTGTTATTATAATGTTAAGAGAGCAATGTCAGTTCATGTCTAATGAGGATTTAACACTTAAACGTACCAAGGGCAGATATAACAACAAAAACATCCAACACCCCTCCAATTTTGCAAATTATTTTCAGTGTTAGATTAACAACCACATTAACAGAACTTTACAATCCAGACTCTTATATGCATTACTCTGGCTGCATCATTCCCCACTGAATTGTCACAAGACTCCATACACAAGCTCCCCCAACAACATATTCCAAGTTACTTTTTATTCTGTGGTATTTGGTTAAAGTATTCAGGCTTTCTAATAAGAAAAATGTCTGACAGTACCTGTAAACACTACTATTAACCAAACAGCTGTAAATATCCATAAATGCCACAAAACGTAGCTGCTGCCATTTCTATTCATTCAGGAAATTTTCAATTTAAGCCTCAGAAATAAATGTGTTCAATCACTCCTAGGGGTCCAACACAGAGGAAAAAAAGAAGCAAGAAAATTCCAAGCCACAGGTTTAAATCCATCTTTGTGTGTTCCTGCCCGGAAGAGTAAATAATATCACCTCCAGTAACAGAGTGATTTGTAAGTTTGTCTCAATTTACTTTGGAGTAAGATCCAAAAACACCTCCTAGAATCTAATAAAATTATTTTTAATTCATCTGAAAATGAGAAGCAGGGAAAGCTGACAAAATTTAAGGGAACTGAACAGCCATCTCCTTAAGAAGCACCTTTAACTTTAGCATTGCCAGCATTATCTATCTGCTGTTCTTGATAATGCCCATGAGGAGCCCTGACATGTCAAGGTGCAGAGCTGATTAAATTTACTGTATTCATCTGATCAGTCAAGGAAACCAATATTGATTACAGAATAAGCTTTGCATCATGATTCCCAATTGTATCCCAACTCTGTCACCGACCTCCAGAGTGATTTTGGCAAATCCCCTCCTCTGTTCTCTCTCTTATTTGAGTGCCTATTGACAGTATAAATTCTTTGGGGGGTGAGGACATATCATCTCTGTTTATACCAGGGGTAGCATAATTGGGCTCCAACTACAGTTGAGACATCAGCATTTCTGTGATAAAAACAGTTTCTGCAGGTCTTTCTGGACTTTTAACCCTCCCAGCGCCCCTCTGTAGTTTGCAAGCGTAGCTGAAGTTTTGCTCTGATGTGGTTGCTTTTACGTCTGCCCACACCCCTTATCCTCTTCCAACAGCTTCATTGTTTTGCTGGTGTCAGGACTGAACACGAACCCATAGGCAAGGAGATTTAAGGTTAGAAGTGAACCATTTACCCAAACTGATAAACTGGGTTAACCACTGATCACCACTGGGTTTTATCAGTAGCCAGAAACTCTCAAGATGACTCACTGCTTGTTGCAGTGAATGGGGAGCACATAGACCTTCTAATTAAACTCAGAACTTTAAAGACATATACCTGTTGTGTGTTCATTCTCTCCTACCTCACTTTTTGGTATAAGAGCATGGGATAAGAGATAATACCTAAAAACTGAAATATATGTAAAAGTTCCAGGAATAAAACCAGTTCACTTTGAAAATATGAAAAAAAAAAAAAAAAGCAACAGAAAAGTCAAAACGAAGTTCACCAAATAAGGGTATTTTTTTCTAAATTTCAGGTTTCCTAAAACCCTTTATACAGTCTCATCACACCTGCCCACCATTACAGTACCATTGCCCAGATCTTGAAATTCTCATGTCACAAAGAAAATATGCAGCTAAAATGCCCAAATGATAAATGGTCCAGCCCATGAAGCTAAGAATTAAGGGTAAATAACTTAAAAAATCTAGGAGTTATTAACCCAAATATACCTTTTTAACTTTCCATAATCTCATGACACTCAGGGAAAAGAAACATTAGTAAATCTTGTAAGTTTTTCAGTCTCTTTAAATTTGTTGTGAGTTTGATGTATCTAGCACAGTGCCTGTGTTTCCTACTGTAACTTAACTGATAACCATTTCTGTTATCAGCTTAATGCTGGAAAATTGACTTTGACATCTATTAGCCAGCTATATTTTCAGCTCAGATGAAAAACTGATTGCATGATCAATTATTGGATAGCAAAATCTGTGGTGGTTTGCTGGTTAGACAGCATGAAAATTAGTTCTATTACTGCCACCTCTTACAGCCTGTAAAATGATATATGGAACACTTCAGTGGAAGATTTTGTGGCTTATTTGTGATTTGTATGTGGCTTATTTAAAAAAAAAGTGCCTTACACAGAATTCAGAGACCTGGGTAAGGCTGGGTCTATTAGGAAAGTATGTGCATAAAGAGAATTATCCTTATGTGTCTGACCCATCCTCCTGGTAAAATTCTGATCCTCAAAAAGCCAGAGTTCCTACAGAAGAACAGATCTCCACCTGGGATAAAAGATCACATTCGGGTTCAATAAAACTCTCAGGAGAAACCATACAGAAAAAAGCAGCATCTTTTAATAAAAGACTGAAAGAGATGAAAATTAATTTCAGAAGAAAAATTTTCCATTCTTCAGGTCTAGCAAAAATCCACAATTATGGGCAAGATTCTTCAAGAGAGAAAAGCATTCAGTACACTCAGCTACAAAATTCCTTGATTCCTATGACGGAGTAGACTTGTCTGACCAGAATCTAACACATGTAGTATTGCTGGAAAGTTTCCAACACTGGAATCATGAAGTGCAAGTGTTAAGATTCATGTAAGGAGCCAGGCAACTGCTGCAAAAGCAGAACTAAACCAGTGAGCAGGGTGCACAGTAACTGCACTGCCAAGCAGAGCAGGATCTGATCATTCCTTGGCCACGTGTCAGCCAAGGCTCAATAAGCACCAATACTTTGGCTACACATGGCCATAAGAGGATCCATAATTACACTGGGGTGAGAATCAATAAAGCCAAGTCATAGTCTTGCAAACTGCTCCAAAGACCAGAAATACATTTAACAAAAATCCTAGAGCCAGACCACTCTCAGAGTAGAAAGACTGGAAGTTCTGGCTAGTGCCCACAGAAAAGAAATTAATCCTTGTACTGAAAAGACAATTCAAAATCTCCTCTGTCTTCATCAGTCCTTGGGCTATTTGCTAGCATATCATGGCTGGAAAATCAACTGTCATCAGTGAAACTGGTACAAGAATGAACAGTCCTGAAGATTGTTCCCAAAAGATCTTGCAACTGTTCTTCCTTTCCTGCAGAGTATTTTGGGAGCATCCAGCTGTGAAGCCCTTCACCTGTGAGAAGAATGCTTCAAACGCATGGCTCAGACTTCACATTGGCATGTCCAGCAGCCATCAGAGATCCTGCTTTCATTAGATGCATCTTCTCCTACAAACTTCATGAGTGATTGAAATCAAATAGCTGGGAAAATCCAAAAGGCTAAATAGATGCAGTAATACTGGAAATAATATTAAGGACCCAGTTCAAAGGTGCTCTCACTCCAAGCTGATGAAAACACCAATGACTTTCTCCAAAACAAACTGAAATAGAGGGAAAAGTTTACTTCTGGGAACACCTTCAAAGACCTTGTCCCATGAGTGAAAGATGCCAATGTAAAGAATAAGCACAAAGGAGCTGCTCACAAGAAAATGGATCTCAGATCAATCACATACCACAGAAGAACAGGATCTACATTTATGTCCGTACACACATTCATGTTTCCCACAGGAGCTGACTTTGGAGCTATGAGCTCACCCTATAGCTACCGCTGAGATGAACAAAACCCCAGCATCTGTGTCCAAACACACATACACAGATTAGCTGGAATTACAAATTCTCAAAGCACTGGGTAGATGCTGAATTAAGCTTTAAATCATATCTGGCTTAGATAAGAGAAAAAAGCCCACAGCCAACTGCCTTTCCAACAACCACAGGCCAACAAAGCACTTGAAGTGTTTGTCAGATAGAGTCATCTGTTACTAAGCAGGCAAGTAATAGTCACATGGTACTTGAGTTATGGCCAGCAACATATTAAGATATTAATGAAGAAATAATATCTGATTAAAATATGGATAAAAAATGTGGGAGGTTTATTACAAGATGACTTCAGCTGTGTCACAAGCTTATAAGTTCTTGTACTCGAAAGAGCACAGGAATGAAGGAAATGAAAGAGGAAGCAATAATCCTGGTGAAAAAAAAAGCTGAGAGGTTGGGGGGTTCCAGAGCATGACAAGATAAGGTAGATTAGTTATAATTTCTTCAAAAAGAAATTCACCAAATACTCAACAAACAGCCCTCCAAGTATAGAAAGAATGTGGTTTTCTATTAGAATCTGTGTGTAGGAGAGAAGAATAATTACACGTTCCCTTTTTTCAGCCAATAAACATCCAGGATAAAGTGCAGTTTAGTGTCCTAAATCAATAACCACATTAGTTATGCATGTAAGTCTGAGCAGAAATGATGCAAGAGTTGATGCCTTCTCAGAAATTACTTCTGATTATTAGAGGAACTTCTGTATATGCCTACATATGCTTAGCCGAAACATTTACAGAATTCTCTCTCATCAGCTGTTGTGTGAAAGAGTTTTAGCACATCCCAAGCATGCTAACTAGCTTCAGCTACAATATATTATTTTTGCTTTTATTATATTTATTAATCCATTTAATACTGTTCACTGGATTCATGACACATGATCTCTCTGCAAGTAGCTCTTTCTGATCTCCAAAACAGTTGGGACGCTGGGTCACAACTCGGCTGCTCCACTCCAACCCATCCCTCCAAGGAGACAGGCAGGGCCTGTGGCTGCAGGATGGACATCGTGGGCAAGGGCCACCAACAAACCCATGGCTGGAGAACACTTGCTGGGACAAATAAAGGATTCAGCAAGAGGCCAAGTCGAACCATGTCCTTCTATACCACTTCACTGACAAGTCTACCAGCTGCTGCAAGCAAATACTAACATCTGGAGCAGTTAAACTCTCAAATTTCGCTTACTTTTCCTCTACCGAGTCAGCAGCCAAACACCAACGGCAGTGTCACACACCTCGCTCCTGCCCTCTGCTGAAGGAAAGCAGCGTGGTAACTCCACTGCCACATCACCTGGCTCTTCCTCTCCTCATACTCTGGAATTCCACTAGAGCAGGCAGAAAAACTGTGCTTCCTAGGCTGCCTGCAGCCAGCATTTTCCAGCCCCTAAAGACCATATCATGGTCTCCTGCACTGAAATTGGATGGTGCTAAACAAAAGGAAATTTCATTCTGCCCCATCAGTTTGGATCACTGTTTTCCTTTTCTGGTCAGGACTTTTCCCTGTTATTCCAGTGGAGCCAACTTTCCCCTTTTGTCTCAGAATACTTCAATTCAGATTCCAAACTAGCAACCAAGTACTCTCTACAATGACCTGTACCATCTGTGGGATAGATAAAACAAAGTCTAAAATACAACAACGCTCATGCTTTTGTAACCCACTGAAAACTTTTGATTCTGGGTAAATCAATACCTTAAAAATTATTTATAAACTGTAAAACAATTAAAATGAAGTTACGTATACTTTTCTTAACGTATTAGTTTTAATTCTTTATCTACAGAAGAAGACTTGGGTTTGGACAAAAATACCTTCTGGCACTTATTTCACACGTGTAAATAGAAGTTATTTAATTTCTGTTTCACAACAGAATAAAATTAAAATCATTCCTTCAAAAAAGACACTTTCTTTAAGAACACATATCCCAGGTCTACATGGGATTTCTATTCATAAATTTGCCTCCTTAGGCCAAAGATCAAAAATTAGTGATGGTCCACAACATGCAGAGCTTTAAAAAATGTCACATTCTTTCATTTTCAGCATAAGAAATGGGCAACTTGTTCAGGGCAAATACTTGTTTGAACTGAGGATTTTATTATTAATCTCTGAAGACTGCTGAATTTAGGGTCACAGTAAGGGTTGATTAGGTACAAGGTGCACAAAGCTCTCCTCTGTCAATGCTATTGAATGAAGCAAGTAATTTAGATTCAGAATTGGTCTTGGATTGAAGCTCACTCCATTACCGACCATTTTCAATTTCAGCTATACAATAAACATCAAGCTCAGCAAGGAAATTAGTACATTTGGTAATGTATTGGGAGAGATGGGTGGGTCTCTGACAAGATGACACTTATCACCAAAGCTTCAGTTAATGAAACCCTTGAGTGGTTTCTGCGTTTGACATATTTTGACATTTTTTGAAATCACATCCAGCGGGTTTTTTTACTCCACAATGTTGTTCTTTATGAGAAAAAAAAAAAATCTATCTATCTTTAAAATGAGTACTGAGTACTGCAATATTATTGGAAAAAAATTAAAGAGACTGCATTGAAGGCAGGGGGGAAGAGAATCTGACTCTTGAAATGCATAAAGTAGAGCGGAATGCACAGTATTTAAACTGAAGAGATGCCAACGTGAACACATTTTCAGAAGAGAGCTTAGATTTCAACAGGCACATTTGCCTTTGGTCTGTTTGCTCAGAAAATGCCATAAACTGTAACAGGAAGTCTGTCTTCAGTGTGCCTGCAGAAAATATTTAAACTTAATTTGTCCACTGTTGTTTTTAACTTATCCACACAAAAATTACCATAAAGCACTATAGCAGATTTATCATTAATGGGATTAAAATGATAACTTCTATTATAACCTGAAGAAGCAAAAGAAGTTTTCCTGGGTTACTTTCACAACAGAATTGGTTTATTTTTGTTTAGTGTTGTGTTCTTAATTTTTATTTGTTTGAAATTATGAGAATAAAGAAGAAGATAACTAGTTATAAATCTTGAGCAAACTTACTGTACAAAAGACACCAAAATAAGTGAAAAAATGAAAGCAAATTAGGAGACAGAAAGGGAGAATGAACAATTGTTGGCCTAAAAGTAGCTCTCTCGAGCTGATGACCCAAAAACACCACAATAGCTCTAAGATCACTTTAAATGCTGCTTTGTAGCAATGTGGCACCTACAATGTATGACTAGAATTAAAAAGGGTCAGAAGAGACAGAAGACTTAGAGATCACTAATTCTGAGCGGTTTGATATTTACTCTTTAGCTTTTCTGAAAGCCGAGGGAAATTATTATGGATTCATATATTTCAATCTCACACAGCTCTATTATTGTTCATTTTTTCATTCAGAGCTGAGAGAACAATTAAAACAAAAAATACAAAGCAATCTAAACAGGGACATTCCTGAACTCTACTAGACCTACAAGGCAACACTTAGAGCTCCAGTTCCTATCCGGGTGGTCCCTCCCAAAGACTTTTTTCCAACACAAGTGGGAGGTCACCTTGAAGATTTCAGGGACAGGGATTGCATTGTACAGGATACATACTCCTGAAGAGTTGCATTGTGTTGCAATGCAATTTTTATTTAAAACTTTGCCCTCCCCATGACTCTGCTCTAAGCATTTCCCTTGCCTCCCTCAGTCAAAGTTTAAGGTGGCAGAGCAAGCACCATGTGTATTTGTGCCCTCTTGAAACCCTAAGGCGGGGAAAATGGAAGATATCTTCTGAACCAAAGAAATCCCATATCACAAAGGAGTTAATGATTATTTCTCTAGCTTTAGAGGATTTGTTTTGCTTTGTTTTGTTTAAACTGGAACCGTTTCCCACAATACTGTGACCAAAATCTGCCATATCCTACTGCGTCTTTGGATCTTTCTGACCTTGTTTCAGCTTACACTTCAAGATGAGCTCAAGCTAGTCAGACTGCAAGATATCAGTATTGTTAATATTTAAGTCTCAGCAGCACCCAGAAGATGCACAGTTCCAAGCACAGTAGTATAATAGCCCAGATTATTCTGGGATTCCAGAAAGTTCACTTACAAGTAGACCATGTGCTCTACCCAAGATGTGTAATGTGTAAAACGTCAGAAGGAATCCCAATGACAATTCAAGTAGTCTCGGGTCTGCATTTGAGCATTGCAGATCTTTAGACATAGATTCTGTAATTTGACCTACTGTTTTCAGGCAATAGAGGTTTGAAAGAAAAAGTTGGACATCATATGGTTGGGGTGTTTTGTCTTACCTACTTTCAAGTAATCAGAATAAGAAGAACTCACAATTTTACTGGGCACTTGGAAAAAATGGAACTGAATAAATAGTTCACACATCATCCTGCAATCTCAAAGCAGGAATGCTTGCATCCATGCATTTTATTCTAGGAATTTTAAAATTTAGATTTAATCTTTCCAGTCACTGGGAATATGATCCCAGCAAATGGAAGAGTTTAACTACTGTACCACACAATGTGATGTGTAATTATTTTCTGACAGTATTTACCAGAAATCTGGGTAGTTTTCATACTTTTAACTTGTAGAAAATATTTAGCCTGTTCCAGTAATAAAGATATCTGTCAGTATATTACAGGTAGGAACTCACATACTGAATAATCTTAACTTGTTCAGTCAAGCAAGTATTCATAGCAGGAAAATTTTTTTACAGCCTCAGTTATAAAATGCTTTTTGATCCTGCTAAGACTTAATACAAACTGCAGTGACTGTATCAGAAATAAGATCAAGCTAATCAAGTTAATTCCCTGCTTTATTATGTTTTTTCTGATAATCCAGAGCCAAGTGACCAAATTTTATTTAGCAAGTACTCAGTCTGAAGTCAAGAAGATCTTTCATTATCATTGCCCAAGTAACAGATGGTTTGGTTACAAAACAAGATGGTGTTCAGCGGAATCAAGTCAGTAACAATCTGTCACGCCACCTTCTGTTCTCTGTGCATTTGCAGGCACTGAACTGGCTGAGCCTACTCCCACTTTCTCCTGACTTACAGAACCAAAGACTCCAGACTCGGCCGCCTGGAGCTCCCAGGTGCTGGGAATACCCCTCTTCATTCCACTGCAGAAAGAGGATAATATTTAAGGTGTTTTTCTGCATCTCCATTTCCTCTTTCCTTTTACCTAAGGCCACTTCTTTGGCATATCTTCATCTGTGATGGATTTCTGACAGATTATCTCAAGCCATGCGACCGGTCTCTATGCAAGGAGGACTTCTTTGGACTCCCTCATACCACTGGGGGCCTCTCTGCTGGAGATCTCCTCCTGGCCTTTCACCTCACTCAGTAACTGATTATGCATCTGGCACAGGTTCCTCCCTAATTGTCCTTCACAGCATGAACTACTGTCCTATTCTGCCTCTCTCTGCAGCTCATCTTTTCCCACTATTAAAGAGCATGCAAGTGTAGGCAAGACTGGATGATTATTTTCCTTATGCTTCCAAAAAAAAAAAAAAAAAAAAAAAGTNAAATTTTAATTGAAAAACTGAAAGAATAAAATAACTGACAGCTTTTAAACAATTTTTCTAGAAATTTGATATTTTCTGCAGTATATTTCATTTTGGTGAGAGTCCAATTTTCTGTTTGGGCAGTCAGGAGGAAATCAACCAGATATTGTCACATACCATTTATAACCTACAATAACTATCTGTACTTTTCTCACTCTTTTTACATGGCTTTTTTAAACAGATGCAGAAATAAAGTTTACTAGAGTCCCTAATGGGTTATTTTGAGTTTAAAACAGGTAGCCTGCTGAAGTCCCAGGCTGAACACCCGCTCTTTGTTCCTTTTGACCTGTCACACTGAGATTAACAAATCTGTGACCCATAAAACAAGGTTGCTTGAACCTAGATAGGGGAAACCAATTGCAACCTCTTCTTTCAGTCCCTAGAGAAAAGATTCTGTGTGGAAGACAGCCAAGGGTCCACTGAGCAACAAAATGGTAAAAGAAAATGTATAACTAAGTTTTGATACTCGTTATCTTTGTTTTCTGTTAGAAGCAGGTAAAGAAACAAACCCTTAGTTAAATACAAATTTACAAAGGTATCTATAAAAAAACAAGATCTGTAAAAAGCATTTGGGCAAAATGCTTGGTTAACTTAAGATCTGATCACCAACAAGAGACAATAAATAAAATATTCTATTTTATTTTCAGGGATTTTTTCCCTGTTATTTCCCTTGTCAGCCTTTTCCGCTGTAAGAAACCAACAGCATAAGAGGTCCAGGTGAAGTAAGGGCTGGGAGCCAGCAAGAGAATTTTGAAAGACTCAGGAAGAGCAGACAGAAGTTCAGGAGAGCCTCCTGGAGGTGCCTCCAACCTCCCATGTGACAGACACAGGTGTCTGAAGTACTCTGTCGTTAAGCCACTGACAATCACCAAAGCTGTGAGACCACTGACAGTATCACCATCTTTGATAATATGTGATAATTGACAATATAACAGTTTCCTAAAGGTTTATGAACAAGTAGATTTCCTTTTAAGATTTACGTGTGTTTTCTTGATGGATGTGAATTTTATAACTTGAAAAAGCGATTAGGCTCCTTCCAATCACCCAGCGACAGAATCTATCCCTTTTCACCTGAATGCCTCTTCAGCACCATCAAAAGCACTGAAACCCACAGGGTTATGAACGATGCACTGCAAGAGTCTTCCATGAATCAATATAAAAACCAAAAATCCAAATCAGGATTCCCGAGTATTTGCACAAGGTATGTATAAAATTCTAAACAGAATATCTGAGCTAACTGAAAGCACAGAGATCTTTCATACATATAGATACATGTTCATATGAATATGTATGTTTTATGTTAGTGAAAAAACCGAAAATTTTTGTCTACTCTGAAACCTTGTTCTTCTCAAAAACAACTCCACAAAGAATAATGAGCAGATGACTCCTTTGAAAGACAGTGTCCTTAGTTCAACTGCATAGACTTGGTGTCCACTGAATTTCACAGTACTCAAAGGTTTACTATAAAAGCTTTTCTCAGAAATAAGTTCAAGGTTGCCTTTTTCTCCCTACTTTAAACCATTCTTCTAACTCCAACTGGTATCTCTAATATCTCTTAATGCCTCCCCTTTGACACCTCCCCAAATGCATCATTTTTCTCAATCACGCTAATGAAAGACTTTTGACACCCTCATTCTCTCTCTGTTCATGATTCTACTTTGACTATAAGTTCTTCAGGTCAGGGTCTATCTTTTTCTTCTGTATTTGTACGTTATAATAAAAAGGGTCTGGACTAATAGCTAGAGCTTCTGACACCGATATAATAAAAATACTAATAATTCTTGTAACAGGTTTCAGGTTCCTGATTATGAAGTTTTAGCTTTTAGTAGCCATTGTGAGCTTTCTGATCACCCTGATGCTTCTTAGGACTGTCCCAAAAACATCTATTTAGAGAGACTACAGCC
The DNA here is from genome assembly GCA_013397755.1 of Cnemophilus loriae. NCBI lineage: Eukaryota > Metazoa > Chordata > Aves > Passeriformes > Corvidae > Cnemophilus > Cnemophilus loriae. Next base: position 3,607,047 of record VZTF01002402.1, read on the forward strand.
TAACACAACGTGCTAGAGAAGCTGGGCCTTGCATTTTCACATGGGTTAGAAAGTGAAGATTGCCTTAATTACCTGGTCTGCTAAATTAGTGTCTATTTTATAGGTATGTGTGATGACGAGACAATCAGGGCAGAAGTATTAGAGAAAAAGAAGACAAATATAGACAGTAATTTTGCTGTTCACAGGAATCACTAACTTGAACACTTGGAATAACACATGTGATTGGGGGCTGGCACATTCTACCCTATATCTGAACTAGAAACAAAATGGAATGACAATGCTATTCAAAGCTTAAAAAAAGGGAATTTCCATGGCCTTCATGTAAAAGAATAAAGGGGATATTGTGTACAGCAAAATACATATAAAGGCTCACTTAAATGGAAAATTGCTTTCACTAGTCAATCCATGTTCCAAACTGAAAGTGGTCTAGAAGTAAGAAAGGAAATGTTTCAGTTAGATGTAAATACTCCCTTATTTGAATGATTTTCATAAATCTTTAATGAGAAAAGTATTGTGTGAAATTTCTTCACACAGAACCACAGCAAAGAGAGATACTCCTACACCTAAAATAACCCTGAACTGGCATCTCTCCATGCATCAATATACGAGCTGATTTTCAGCAATCTGGAAAAAACCAGGAGGAAGCAAAATCCATCCTAGACTGAGCACCCAACAGAATAAATAGCGCTACTTACTGGTCAGAACTAAGTGGAGAGAAAGTAAAGAACACATTATGGAAGAGAAGACACTAAAAACAACCAGGCCAGTGTTCACTTGGGATTTTAACTCTGATGAGTGAGACTTGCTTTCAGTTAAAACAGTCTTCATCCAAGTATTTATTTCATGCAGCCTTGCACAAATAACAAATATATGGCTATGATTGATAAGCACCAAATCAAAGTCTCCTCAGTATTAATAATCAAGTTTGCTTCATGTTTATATCTTGCCTTTACCATACAAATTTTTAAACTGCAAGTTTTTGACTCCCCTCCTATTCCCCAAACTGTTGTTTGCAGTTATGCATCACTTCCAAGTTTTCTGAAACTTTTCTTCATATATTAAAAAAAAAAAATCCCCAACATTTCAATATGTTTCAATGTCCAATCAATTTCCCTCCACTAAATTCTTTATACTCACACATGTTGAGGTACACACATACACTCAGTTTTAACCAATAAGTTGGATTATCTAAGGAAAGAACATAACATTCATTGCATCACCTGAGTATAAAAATAGGAAAAAATGGAGAAAGGTGCAAAAAACCCCAAAAACAAACAAGAAAGCAAACATTGTTTTCCCATTTTCTAACTGAACTGTTAAACAGCACCCTGAATCCAAAACTCTGTGTACATACATCACTGACTTAACCTTGCTGTTAGAATCTCATTCTTCACAGTTTGTAGCTTTTTATTAAAGTTAACAATATAACCATTATACATGGTTTGTTTGCTTTTAGCAGAAAGAAAAACGTGCTTGTGTTTAATTAGGTTTGACTGTAAACGGTTGCAAGTAGACAGCGAAGTGCTTATTGCAGAGGATGTGATGTAGGAACATGGCAGTCCCACTTTTGCTGCTGTTATTGTTTGTCTGGAGACACCTTTCCGCGAGACTAAATTCAGCATGACAGGGTGTCTGTCTGCACTGTGACATCTGTATCACTGCAACAGGGAAAACCCCAGAAATGCATTTTGAAATGAAAGCTTGAAACATGTAGAATAGCATGAGCCAAGGAATACTGATATATTAAAAAAAAAAAATCTCTTGCTTTTCTCCATGTTTCTGTAGAACACTATTATAGTATCCAAATTTTTTTCAGCTGTTCAATAATTTTCATCTACTCTTCAATAATCATTTCTTGAGCTGGACAAATAACTTATTTTCCGGCTTTCTGGAAATGCAATCTTTTTCACTATTTTTACATTATTACGAAAATGAAATGTTAATATTTGATTGTATATCATACATTTTGCTTCAAATTTGAGATTCTGAAACTGTGTTCAATCAAATTTAAGAGATAGTGGTAATTTCAAATAAAAAATAATAAATATTTTCCTAAATATTTCTAAAATACTTCAATCTTTTTAATGGGCAAATACCTCAGTGAAGTAGATAAATCTGCAAAAATATCTAAGTGTCACAAACTGCTGCCCTTTTTTCAATTTTAACTCATCTCTCTCAGTTTGGTGCTTCTCCTTTCAGGGCAATGCATGCACTACATTTCTCATTTCAATGCTCTTGTGCCACAGTAAACAACTAGAGGACGTTCAAGGTATGACAATGGAGACAATACATTTTCTTTCCATCAGTAAAGATCCTATTCCAGCCTCCACACCATCAAGTCTCCTGGTAGCCTTTGCCACTGGCACACGTTCACTCAGGTCCTGGAACTCTCAGTTTGCTGTGGCACCTCGAGTGACAGATGTGTCAGGTACGACTCAAGGTGCAGTCAGTTTAAGTATGGTTCATTAATTTGACATAAATAAATTTTCATAACCAGAGATTTTTTGGGGAAAAAAAAGAGTGATGAAACTGAAGGACACATCGATGAAAATTATGTGTTTAGTGCTCCATATGAGAAGAAATTTGTTTTAACTTTCAAAGTACTTCATAAAGCTCCACAAAAATCTTAGGATACAGAAAACACTAATCTTTGAGACTTATACAAAGAAAAAAAAAAAAATTTCCCCAAGGTAAGCCAAAGCGTCCATTTACAGATGATTGTGCCCATGCTTCAGGCTCCTCCTTTATAACCCAGGCAAAATCAATTCTTAATATTGTATTTCTCTCAATACAGAGAAGAGTAAAAAGCTATTTTGTGCCTATTTCCTTCCTCTACAAAATGGCCAGAAAGATTTTATTTCAACTTTCAAGTACACCATAAAACACTTTAGCTGGGAGCAGAAACCAGTTGAGCAATATTTCTTAAATGGTTGAAGTTTTGCAGGCTTGAAGCAGATGAAAGCAAGGTGCTACAACAGCAACCTGCAAACCCTAAATTCTTAACTACATTTATAGGGCTCATTATAGTTAAGAGTGAGTTTTATTCCATTGTTCCACTAAAGAATGGAATAACCTTCTGTAAAGGGTTATATGAGATCCATAGCAGTGAAAGGATTTGAGATAGGAGTAGAAATTAGAGGGAAATCTTTTCAGCTGAGTCAGAGAATTTCACTAAAATATGAAAGATATAGAGATTTATTTAAGAATCAACAACTAGTCCCACTTGTCTGTGAATGCTGCTCTCTAATAACCTCAATGAATTAGAATCAGTACTAGTGAGAATAAACCTACATATTTGAGATTTGCCCTCTTCCTTATATTTATCATATTTTGTTTACTTGGTGTATTTTAAAAGGGGTATTTTATCTAGTGAAAAATTGTTGCTTCTCTACTTTAGATATACTTCAGTTCTTACTTTGAAATAAATTAGGAAATATAAACCTATTATATTAACAGGTAACACACTTTAAGAATTAAATTGTAATTGTAAATATTCATTCCATCTTGATGCTAATAAATCACTCACAACAGTCTTTAAACAGACTTCAAAATGTCTCCCACTGATGAAGGGATACAAGTCTATAATACAGTGACCTACCTTATGGACTAAGGGGTGTATTTTTCCACTTGTATATCAACATTTTTTAAATTTAAAATTTAAATTTAAAATTTAAATTTTTAAGACTTGCTCAATTTTTCTTTAATAAACTATATAGTAAATCAAAAGAAGCAAATTATTAGAATTTCTGATTTCACTTACTATCAAAATATAATTCTTTACATTTTAAGCTATAGGTTAATGAATGAATGATCCATATTTAAAACCTAATATATTTAAAGGTTCCAGTTATTGTTTCTAAGGTAGGCCATGCATAGCTATGTTTATAAAATAATTCCAAAACTCTATACTATTCACCTTTTTTATGAGGAGCATTTATAAAAGAGATGCCTGCTGATCTTGTAAATGAAATGGCTCTAGCTCAGAAAAAGTGAAAAAAGTTACACTCATATCTGTTTCACATTCTAAATTTTGAAACATGGAATAGACATCTCATTGTAAAAGACAGTATTTATTCATTTAATAGCTTTCAGAGAATATACAAATTGGAATGTAACTTCTGACTTCTTTGTAATTAAAAATAATTTCATTTTTAGGTTTAAATTCAGAAAAATAATGCCTATGAAATCATAATTGCTAAAGAACGTGTGCTTACGTTATGCAATGTAGAAATAAACAAACCAGTATTTTGAGCAGGTGGACCTCTAAAAAAGATTCCTAATTATTCTTATACTGTTAAAATTATTTCAATTTTGCATCTCAGCAGATACACATTTGTACATCAGAAGCAGGTGTTCATCAAAAAGAGATGGTAAAGAGATACTGCAGCCTAGGCTCGAAACCCCGCTTGCGTGGCGCGGTGAGAGATAAACGAGAAAAATCCTGCAAAACATCTCTCTACACTTCAGGAGGAGATTACACCTTTTTAAAAAGGCAAAACACGCAGTTCAATTACTTATTGTCTTGGCATGTGGTTGTGATGAAAGAAAGAGTCTTAAACATCAATAGAGCTAAACTAACTTCCCAGATGGGCTTCAGAAGAGGGAACCCTTCTGCAATCCACCTGCACAGAGAGCTACTTTCTTCTATTTGAAATAAAATCCATGTTTTCCAACCCCTCCGTTCAAATCATCCCTTTATCTTACACGGCTGTTTGATATGCACCTCCTTGTCTTTACACCTACCGAAAAGAAAGAGGAAACTCTTGTAGAAATAAAAAGTCATTGTCTGTGGGATTACTTCAATGAATGCCCCACCTATTTAGATTCTAAGCCTCGGTGTAATATTTATTGTAAATATATTTTTCATCTAATGCAAAAGAGACAACATTTTAGGTTTATCACTGAAAATAACCAATAACAAACGCCAGAGGCAGTGGTGAATTCACCAAACACACATATACCCATGTTTTAATATTTGACCAGAATATGCTTTGTAATTACCTGCAGTAAAATTGTTCCTAGAACCCTGAAAAACCCAAATTACCGTTCTAAATAAAACAAAGTTATTTATTAATGTGTTCAGCAGGTGTAATCTGAGATACGGTGTGCACTGGTATGGGTACCACAAGTGAAACACGTGCAAGCAAATTACCAGAAGCTCTAAAAGCTTGATAGACAGAAATTCATCCCTAACCTTAGCAAGTTTTCTGATAATTTATGGTACAGATGATGATATGAGACATGGGAAACAGAAATCCTCTTCCTGTTGTCCTAGAGTCTGAATCTGCTACTCTAACTGTTCTTACTTGAATATGGAACGATTTGGACATTGCTCAAACCATGCTTTTGCAGCCCTCAGTAGATGAATGTGGAACGGCAGTAAAACCATCTGAAAAGAGCCAGGAAGAAAAATTACACTTCTGTTTAAATGAACATTTCTTTGTCAACTTTCAGGTTCAGTACAGAAGTTCTGGAGCAAAATTCAATATGTGCACCAGTATCCTGCAATTGCAAGATGAGCTTGTATGATATTACTGCTACAGGTGGCCACCAAGAAGGGTAAAAAGAAACCTACTTCATGCAATGCCTAAAATTAAAGCAAATTTTTCTGTTAATTTGTTATTGGTTACTTGTTATATGATACTTTATGCATTGTCAGAATTGGCCACTAGAATCCAAACCTTCACAATTTGAAGTGGGCTCTGTGAGTGAAATGACAGACACAAGTTAGGTCAGATCACCTCATGTTTGTATATAGAGGCTATTACTGTTGTTGATACACTAAATGGAAAGAAACCACTTTGAATTTTACATTTCAAGCTAGTTTGTCCTGAAATCAGTGACCACAAACACTACTGAAGGGGTTAAAAAAGGGAAAAGCAGTGCTTTCCATTGTATACATAATTATTATAATATAACCTCCCCAAACTCTAGTGCAGGTACCAGGAATGTTTTACTCTCCAATTTTGGGCTTATCTGCACGAGCTGCAGCTCTGTGTTAAAGAGGAGGTCGGCAATAATCAATGAGATTCAACCCTCGAGCTCTAGACAAGATGCCAACACAGCCCTCAGCTGGGCAAAATTTGGATGCCCTTGATTTAAGCTTTCTAAGCCTCTACAGTTCCAGTTCAGGAGATTAATGTAATTCCCATAGCTCATACTCCTCAGAAGATATTTTATGTTTTGCCATATTATTAATAGAACTGTGCAAAACTGAACTGTCTCAGTTCTCTCTTTTTTCAGAGAATGAAATAAACTTTTACACAATTCTCATTAAGCAGAACTGGAGAGATTCCAACAATCTACTCCTGCTTAACAACTGAACTTATTAGTGGTAGCATTTCACAGGTGGTACGTTTGTGTACACCTACACCCAGATAATGCAGCTTTCTCTCTGTGCCATCAGTGTAGATGGGAGTGCGAAACTCCTCCCGTATTCATCTGCTCCTCAGGACAGTCTGGCTGCTTTTCCTTCACTGGTCCAGACAGACACGTGTTATATCCCTGCTTGTCCAGCTCCTTTCTTCTATTCTAATATTGATAAAAATATATTTCTAGTAGCTTTCCCACAATTTTTCAGCTTTTCACACTGGCATCCAAGGCTGTTATGAGCAAATTTAGTTTTTTTAATTCACTTGGTAGCAATCCACATCACCAGCCAGCAAACTGAACTTTAGTGGTAATCAGATAGTAGATGGATATTTTCCTTATATTAAGGTTGTTGGGCTGGCAATCCACACTGCCTTTGCTTGGCGGCCAGATCTGTTTCTGACCACAAATCTCAGTCTTCAAATAAGATGGCCCTTCTACACCATCGAGAGTATATTCTAAAAAAATAAAACAAAATAAAACAACCAAATTCCTGCTTTTAAAAAAAAGTTTGAGTAGTGCTTTTAATCAGCAGAAATTACGGTAATTGTGCAATGAACATCAAACCAGAGTAACGCCAGTCACAGTACCTTGTTATACTACTACTCATCTGGTACATAAATCAGGAAAAAGAAAAACAAACTGACAATGCCAGCCAGCGTTGTGCATTTTAAACCACGTGTGTGATAGAATACTGGATGAATATCAACCCATTTTTAATGGAGTTTGCTAATCAGTACATTTATGTTAATAGGAAGCTGCAAACAGCCTTCCAAATATCAATTTGAAACAACCGCTGTAATTTTAAATATTGTGATTAAAAGAGTTTGGCCTCGTACTCTTCAGAAAATAACCAAGTCTTATATTGATCAATTTGAACTTTAAAATATTCCCATCTCTGCTTCTGGCTGAGGTGATTGAGAGTCACCCACTTTAAGTTAATAAACAAACAAACAGGCACTAGGTCTACTGGCTGGAGAGAGGCTGTGGCTACAAACGCTGTTCCTCTGCATCGTTCTTGCTCAGTGCACACGTAACTAAAACAAATAGCAGCCAGGATTCTTTAAAAAATCCTGATAGATGAATATCTTCCACATGCCCAGCTTCCTAGCTCGTCACCATTTTCAGAAAAATTGCTTCTTCTGTACTAAGCTGCATCACACCGTATGAAATGAAAAATGCTATTTACGAATATTATCAGATAGTTTTGAAAGTACTTTCTTGCTTCGTACATAATGGCACAAAAGGCTGTAAGCATCACAGAAAGTTGTGAGTAAATTTAACTGACATTTTGCTTCAGCACCTTTAAAACAACCCACTGGAAATCTTCATAACAAGTGCTCTGCTCTCAGTCACCTGTCACTTCTTGTTTTAATCAAATGGCAGAAGTACAATTTAAGAAAGAAAGAAAAGAGCACTAACAACCTAACTAATACCTGCTGATTTCACAACTGTAGCATTTAATAAGTGGCTTGGAAAAATCCAGCCTACAAACAGACGCCTTGCCAGATGTTTCTTTATTTACCAAGTCTCTCACAGTCATTCTGCCTTGGGCATTCTCTTCATTTTGTTTGTTTTCCCTTTCCTAAACTGTTTCTTCTAGGTATACTTGTAGCTGTGAAGACTTGAGATTAAAAATTTCCTTCTCTTTGTGCAAAGAGAAACTTCAAGTTTTCTGTGAATAATTTTCATCGTAACAGAGGAAAGCCTCTAGTCTGGAGTTTATGCCTATTTCTAGTTTTCTATGGTTTAATGTTCTGGCAGTCTCTCAAGTGGCTTGTTCCAAGCTTCATGTATCCGATAAAATCTCCCTGTTTCTTTGGAAGACTGATGATCTCAAGAGCCTACTTCTGGGTTTTAAAAAGCAGCTTAATCTCCTGCTATTTTTAGGAGCCCAAAAGTGGAGCACAAATGTTTCACACTGATGGGGACATTCCTTTTCCTTCGCCCACTGAGGAGCTGCTCAGAAGACTCTGCTGATCAGCAAAAAGAAGAAAGAAGGCAACAGCCAGCAGCAGAAACAACATGCCAAAAACTGAAGGGGAATGGGGCTTGGAAGCCTTCTGCAGCAAACAGAAAGTAAGTATGGATCAACCTCCCCTTTTTTAGAGTATCTATTGAAACAGATGGGTAAGAGACACTACTCTTTTTCTGAGGACATGCAATGTGTTTTAAATGAAGATTTAAAAATTGAGGAAGGAGGGAAGGAAAGGAGAATGGAACAAGGTTTTAGGGAGGTTTTGGGTTGCTTTAAAGTGATGAATTTACAAATCCATGCATTTGCTAGAGTTCCATCTGTACAGAGTTAATCACATCAACAGGTATGGGAAATAATTTTGTTCTCTTTTGTTGATCTTTGGGAGCACTTTTAACTCAAAAATCAGTCTCCAAACTTAGGAGATTCTTTCTTTGCACAGTAATTAGGCATTTTAATATCCCTATGTGAAGTTATTATATTTTTGTCTCTTGCAATGCCTTGTTGCTCAAAGGTGCAAAAAAGTATTGCAAAATGAAACCATATAGGAAACAGCTTTGATCTTGCTTGATGAAAATCTCACCATCCTTCATTCTAAATGAATCTATTGTATTATGATTCCCCACTTTCATTCTGCTATTTGTTATAAACAATGTCAACTGCCTGAGGAGGCAACTTTTCTTAAAGAAGCTACGCACAGAAAGTTGCACTGAATTGGTCCATGGGCGATTGGAATGCCATGTTGCCATTCAAAGAAATCACACAAGAACCTAAAATCCTGTTTATGTACTGCTCCTTAGCCAATCGATTGCTTGAAAATGTTATCATTTTAATGTTAATGTTACCATTTTTATGATAACATAGATAAATTTACTGATTATAAAATCATCTTGTAAATTTGTTTTTAAAATAACGTATGCATTTGGAAATATTTCTATAATTTGGAAGGGCTTTTGCCTTGTGCATTCATAGTATAGATGCTGGTTAGTTTTGATGTAGCTTGTTATAATTTTGCTGCTGCTTTAAAGAAAGTATTATTTAACAGAACCTTAATTACACACACTTTTAACCTTATAATGGTAAGGGTCAATTAATTTTACCCTACAGCTTACAGGATCCAGGCTTGTTAAATAAATAAAATGAAAAAAAAAAATCACCGAGGTGATTTGGAAAGGGAAATGGCAATATAGCCTCATAGGGCCAATAAAATTACAGCTAATCCTTCTGGGAATCCAAATGGCAATAAAGTGAAAGTGAGTACAGATTAACACATTGTAAATCCACTTACTACCCAGCAATGTTTACACAAGGATTTGCCATTGCCTGTTACCATTCCATCAACATTCAATTGCACAGTTTGCCAAGATTTTACTGAAGAGGCTACTTCTACGTCCTACAAATATAATTCAATTCCTTAAAGACACCAAACATGTTTTAATCAGAGGTAAGAATGTGTACTGACACCTTATGGATGACAGAAAGTGGGTGGGCTTCTAGGGTTTCATACTGATGGCTTGGAATATGAACAAATACTGAAATATCTAAGGAAATGCTTCAAATGCTTCTGTGTGTTAACATTCCTGAATTTGAAAGGCAGGGGAGTGCACTTTTCCTGGGCACTTTTAAAAAGCTATTTGCTTGAGTCCAAACCAGCTTTTTCCTTACTGCTCACTTATAATACAAACTGCACTCACATGGAGGCCAACAGCCAGCAAAAACATATTTCCATTTTAACGCCTTTAGATGATCAAAGCATCAGCTTAATATAATCAGCTCAAATCCATTTACCAGTGAGCCTACCACTGTGCCCAGGGACTGTTTTCCTTTCCAGCCCTATCTATTCTGGAACAGGTGCTATAATAGTAAATTAATTAGTCTGTGGAGATGCACCTTGTTCTCCATCTCCACAGGCCTCTTGTGGGTCAGGGCCTTGAGGAAAATGCCATCTGGGCAGAGTTTCCCCCAGAGAAACAATCAAAGCCTACAGATTGCAGACTACAGAGGAGGGTTCATATGACAATTAACCTTATTAGTCTTTTTTTTTTTAAATGGTTGATAGTGTGTCAACGTGTTGGCTCTATAAATAATCTGCTTCTCAAAATTATCATTGCAACTAATTCAAAGAAATTACTCCTGTCTAAAAATCCTCCCAAGAAAATAAAGATCTCCTTGCACTGAAAATATAAATAAGTCTTAAACTATAACTTACAAACATAGAAAGCCATCATGCAATAGTTCTAGAGTACTTAAAACTTTAGCACACTTTGAAAGATTGACAATTTTTACCATGACCAATTTTATACAAACCCTGAGGGACTTGTGCTATTAATCATTTTGGTTCTCTGTTTCCACTACAGTTTTGCCCAATATCCAATTATCAACAGAATCAGAACTAAATTCAACATATTTCACAAGGGACATCAACATTTATCTTGGTAAATCTGGTGGGTATTTAAGGTTTAACTTAAGGCCCTAAAATCCAGGGGGGAATTTTAGATTTGTGGAATTGTTTTCACTAGCAGCATTGTAAAACAAACGAGAATTTAGAAATTTCAAATGGAACGAGATACGAAAGCAGGATCTCTATACAGTAAAATTATTTGCATATTTTCACTACGAGGTTGGCAAACTACAGAAATTAAGATGACAAAGCAAAAAGGGGATCAAGTTTAACATTTCACATCATTAAAATACAAAGTACATGTAAATGTGTAAGTTAACTAAGCAGTATTTTTAATGCACTACTTCAGTGAATAACTTGCTCAAACATATTTTAGTCAGACAAAAACCACTACATTTGTATCATAATAAGAAACAAAGCCAAGTGATTAATTCCTTTAATGTTTTGATGACTTCTGACTCTGCTACAACATGATTTTCATAGAGAGACTTTTATTCTGTTTTCTATGTCTAAAATTTGAAAAATATGTGATTTTGATGGTCAGTTTGTCCTTGTTTCCTCCACACAGAAGTTTTCAGTGTGAACATCTGATGAGTTTTCATCTAGACATCTAATTTTTTTAAAAAATTAAATTCTATGTTTTTTTAAGGAATTGGGCAAGGAAAATTTGTTAACATGAAAAGCATAGAAATAAAGTAAAAGCAGACATTCATTGAAAAGTAATTCAAGTATTCACTAATCTGTAATCAGCACTGTTAACAAATGCATTTTACTATACCATACAATATTTAATCTTGAAAAACAAAACAGCAAAAGACGATTACTTAAATTTCAGAACACAATTTACTACCAGAATTCTTTCAAATACTGACTAAACTGTCTACATCCACAATAGTAGTTACTTGACATGCTGTGCATATAATTGCTCTTTTCATTGTACGTATTTTCATAAAAAACTTTTTGAAAAGATAACAAAATCTAAAAAGATAGCCTCCAGTCCAAGTATTTCTAATTTTAAATTTTCCTAATTTTCTCATGGAAGTGAGGAGAGGGTGCAATTTAAGTTGAATGGGTAGGGTGCTCAACTGGACAGTGGAAAAACACCTACATTTACCTTTAATATAAAAGCAAAATGAAATCATAATTAACAAGTGCAAATACTACATATTTCACTGAAGAAGTGTCATTCATAACTGCGAGAACCCCTTCCTCTGTACATTACTGAGCTGAAGGGGTGGGCAGGGCAGGATGGAAGATTAACACGAGAGACACACCGAGACAACTCGGTGAAGCAGTCACAGGAGATGAAACACGATGTGTGCACTCATCGAAGCAGCTGGAAAAATGAGCTACGAGGGACTGCATTCACCGATGCAAGGGCAGGAGATGAGATGCACTAGAGGGACAAGCAAAAGCCCTCAAGCACTTCCCTCAATAAAACACACAAGTCTCCCTCCCTTTTATTGTCTCCTCCCAAATAAAAAAACCCAACAAAATAAATGACATTGAATTTCCTACTCGTCACTATTGGTTTTTTTTCTTTTTTTTTTCAGATCAGGAGAAAAAAACATGTTCAAAAGATAATAACAAGTCTTATTCTGACATACTTGATCGCAACATGCTGGAATGACAATTTGCACTCAAGAGATGTTTAGCACATCAGTATCACCGAATTCAGGTAGTACAACCCCCAAGTTCACCTATTTTTTTTTTTCTAGGTGTCAGCACCTCCCCTATCCCTGCCTCTAAGAAGATAAAAGACCTGCTACATACACCCAATGTACTCCAGTAATGATAGAACATTTTAGACTAACCATTCCCACAAGAATGGGAAAGAAAGAACAGCAATATTTTCTTAGGTCTATACCAGGTCATGATAACAAACAAAACTCACAAGTCTCAGAGACTTAAACCCCAAAGGAACCTAAATTTACCTACAGTGAGGCCAAGGAAAGAATTTCAGTTATTCACTAATTTTGCAATAGCCCTCATTTTTTTGCTTACGGTACTCTGGAATATCCCACAGTGCTCAGAGTTGCCAAAATACCTTTCAAGTTGCCAAACAACTATAAATGCATTGTGGCACCCAATGAGCATTTGAAACAAATTGCAAAGCTTCTCCCTCACATCATCACTACGTGCATTTGGACATTTACTGGTACTTGGACTGTTCACCTTCAAATCTGAAATTCTGCAGCTGCCATAGAGCTACACCTTAGGGCAAAATCTTAGAAAACTAAGAAAAAGGAAGCTAAAGTAGTTTTGAAATTCTCCAAAATATTTTCAGAACTTAAACCAGTAGCCATTTCAAATTTCTAATTCTATCACTGCTGGAGAAACCTATGAATGAAACTGTTACGTTCTCAGAAAAACAAACAAACAAAAAGGAGAACTCTGTTTTCCAGTAATCAGACCCTATAAAAACGAGAAACTACTGCCTCTGGAAGACATGTCTGTTAAGCCAATACCAACCCCACTATTAGCTGCTTTCCTGCTTAAAGTCAGAACCAGTGTTGGAAGAAGGAATTTTACAAGAAACTGCTAAAATGAATAGTAGCAAGTTCCTAGAATGACACAGTTCAACCAAGAGCTCCAAAAAAACTGAGAAATGAAATTGCTGAACTGCACTCTAGTTTTCAATTCAGAGCTCAACTACCAGTAAAAAGGCAAATAGTATTAGTAATCACTAGAAAATGAACATGAAAAAATATAATTATGCTACCCTATGAAACTAATATGTACCTACATCTTGACCACCCTTCACAGGGGATATGGATGGCAGCGTGGAGAACAGCAACACACATGAACAAACATATAAAGCAGCTTCTGTCTGGAACATCTTGGCCTCCCTGAGATCAGTACGGTCACGAATCTTAGGAAGAAGGGATCTATTAGTCACTGTTTCTCACAACACAAAAAAGCAAATGTGTTTTTTATGAAAATATCAGGCAGCAGCTTGTAAACACACAAAGAATGTGTGTTATCAACCTAACTAATCAAATTATACAACTAATCTCCACAAATAAGATCTTATTTTCAAAAGGGAAAAGTGGCTTGACGCAATCATGAGAGGTGCCTGCTATTAAATACAACAGTCTGTATGCAGGGCCTGAACCCCTTCTCACTCAAAGGTGAATAGTGTAGAAAAAGTCACATATAACTCACCTATGTCTTACATTCTTTTCCTATGTGCTGCCAAGTGCCAGTGGGCACACGATGCTGGACTGGGTGGAGCAGGACCATGTTCTGGCCCAGCATGATCAGAAACATGTTACATACATGGGTTAATCTCAGCTGTCCGTGCTCCTCCTCTCTGTCTGCTGTTGGGCAGTTTGTTACCCCTTCTTAAATGTGTCTTCACAGAGGCACCTCCAGTATCCCTGATGGACTCTGACCTGCCATGAGTCCACTTTGAAGTCAGCTGGAGCTGGAGGCAGCTCCTGACCTCTGTTCCTAGGGGCTGCACCCTCTCCCAACGCTCGCCATGTAAACCAAACAGAGTCTGTGTCTCCCAATACTACAAAGATGACAGGAATATTTCAAGACATGTCAGGGGGATGACTCACATGCATAAGAGGAGGAAGGTATTCACAAAGGCTGATCTCCTACTCACACCTGCTGTGGGAAAAGGCAGAAGTTGTGCTCTTCTAGAGATGTACTAGAGGAGCCTCTCACCCCCTCCCCACTGGCAACACAAGAAGCCAAGGCACATTAGTATCACTAGGCTAACCCTAATCCTTGGGAGTAACCCTGCATGCAAGATCCTTTCTCTATAATGATTAAAGTACTTTGCATATCTCCTGAAACCTTGCACTGATTCATTTCTTCTTTTTCAAGGTAATGTTCTGTGCCCTTTACACTCAGGGCAAAATATCAGCTCTTTCTTAATATGCTGTTAAAACTATTAGCATAAATAGTGTAAAGCTGCTAACCAGCTCAGTATTTGCTAAAAATGAGACAATTTTCCCAAAGCCAGTAACTTCTTCTAAACTCAGAGATGCAACGGAGTTACTAAAATACCTGTATATATATATTTCAGTCACTTTATCAGGAAAGGTAAAACACAGTGTTCTCTTTGTCTCTGTAGTGAATGATGATTGATTTTTCCAAAAGCATGTTTGCACAATGAAGAAAATATCCATATTTTAACTAAAGAAAACCACCAACAGAAAGTAGGAAAATTTCTGTGGTTTATTCCTCCATTCCATAATTCTGCTTCTCTAATTTCACACATATTTAGCATCTTGTCTAGGGGGCATTAGTGTATTTGGTGATGAGATGAAGGCAGCCTAATGCAGGCCTGGCAAGAACTCCCCGTCACCAATCCTCCTGGGTCCGGAGATCAGCGTTCTTAAAACACGAGGATTTGATAGAGTTAACGCCATCCCCTCGAGCAGATGGTTTGGAACATTCTGTCAGCGCTGCCACCGATTACTGCAAACAGATCCTCGTTACACTGATAGCCCCTCTGGGAGCCCAGAGAGCAGTGCCTGACCTCCGCTCCGAGGTGCCAAACGTGCCTTTCCCCGGGCTGCCCCGGCCGCGAGGGTGCTCGTGCCTCTCCCAGACACAGCCCCTGGCTCCTCCATGATGCAGCTCCACACCCCACAGCTGCTCCCAAGGGCAGTGACAGGTTTTAGTTCGTTATGTTTTCCACCGCTTGTGGTAGAGCGTTGAATGTATTTTCCTTTTTCATAGAGTTTAAGCTGTCACACCTCTGGCTTGGGGAGTGCTGCCGTCCCTCAGGCAGCTTCAGCTGTGCTGCCTACTTCTGTGGTAGCAAGACACTCTGTGCACTCACAGACTACTTTGAATATATGAAATGTGACCTTATGTGTTCCATATTCATTAGTAACGTTTCCTGCACTTCCTGAATAGGTATGAGTCAGACTGGAGTCACAGTCAACACCACAGCAAAAAGCTTCTCTAAACTTGCTCCAGTTTCTCTTTAAAATAATGCCTTATACATTAGCTTTGTATTATCCAAAATATTAACTTATCTCAACACCAATAAACAACACACAGCTTCTATGGATTCAATACTGCAGGGTTTTTTCAGCACTGTAAGTTCAATTCAAATTTTTAGGTCTCTACTTTTCTTCTAGAAGAACCCCGGAGCATCAGAGTTGTCAAAGCTGCTCTTTTGTCTTGAATTTGGTATCTTATGCTACAATATATACTGGTAACAGAGGAAGGAAAAAAAAAAAAAAGAAGTTGTCAAATTTATCTTTCCAGCTGGAAGTCATTCTCCAAAGCAATTAACTTCTTTAAGAAGGATATGCACTTGGAATTAAAGATGAAGAACTGTTCTGAAAAAGAGAAAAGCTGACAAAATTTCAATTCTGTCCCTCACCTAGAGCTTGCACAGAACAGTTGGACAGCTCATCAAATGAAACACCAAGAGGCTTCCTCACTCCTGCCTGGCTGGGTTTGTACTGGGGACAGCACATTCCCATCAGCCACTGGCACCTCAGCTTCCATCCTAGAGGTGACAGCATCTGCTCCACTGTGCCAGCTACGAGCTCGCTCCAGGGCACCACACAGCTCTGTGACACACAGCTCGGAGCTTCCTTCATGTGACACCCTGAGCAGTCTCCAGCTGCTTCCAAGATCTGTCAGAAACTCACCAAGTACCAGACTGAATCTCAAGAGTAAGTAGGACTCAGATATCCATTAGGACTGAGGTGTCCTAGCACCAAAGTCCAGGGAAAACTGTGAAGGGGAAAGGAAAACCCTTGGCTCTCTTGAAAAGCACCACATCCAGGAAACACCTGCAGGCTCTGACTCCACCTCCTACACAAAGGAGGAAAAGGTTTCTCTTTGCCTCTATCTAACTATATAGATTATAACTACATATTTTTCGTGTGTCTGCACCAACACAGGTGCAAGACATTTTAGTAAGTCAAAACCAAACATTACCAAAACAGATACTGGCAGAAAACCCCTGTGCAGAGTCACAGAAACAGCATGGTTTGTTTGGTTTATTCCTAAATACTCACTCACCAAGCACTTACAACTTAAACGAAAAACCAAGAAATTACGGTGATAGCTCAACAGCCTAAGTTGATGTTCTCAGTCTCAGTCTAGTGGACAAATATCCACCAAAAATGACCAGTGAATACAACTGAATTCCTTTTTGGCAATCCAGGCGGAGACCAGGCAGGAAGGCTGAACAAACTGTGCCGTTTGGACAGATGGTCCCGCTGACACAAAGCTGAGGTAGAGCCCACAGGTTACATGGCTGTTTGCACAGGAATTGTGCAATTGAAGGTATTTTCAAAGAGAATTTTTTTATACCATCAATTTAGCCCCAGTACTTCTAAGTAAAGGTGTGTCCATTTGACTTGGTGCAAGATTACATTCTTAACTGCAAGCATTTGGACTGGAGACCCTCGTTCCCTATCCAGACGTAGATACGTGATAGAAAGGGCATCAAATCAGTGGAGAGACCAGAATCTCTGAACATTGCTGTAATACACATAAAACAAATTATCACTATCAGTATCATTAAAACAGATGCTATAAAACATTATTTCAACAATTCTTTTAATTACTTACCTTTCACCAAAACCATGTTCTGTTTTAGCCTGAATAAAGATATTGCAGTTCTGTGGATAAATTAAAAATTAAAGTTCAAACAAGCCTACGTTTTTTCCTTTGACGCTTGGTGAATCTATAGTTTCTATTTGGGGGACGTTATTAGAAGAATAGTCCAGGAGGTTACAGGACAGGTGGTATCATAGCTTGGGAGAATGAGCTTTCACCATCTGATCGGGGTGGGTGACAAGTTACACAGCAACACCTGCTGGCAAATCCACACAGGAGAAACATCCGTGTCCCCTGCAGGAGCTGCACTTCTCTGGAGAAGCAATAGGATCATAATCACCAGGGACCCGATCCCACAAAGCCTCACCCCAGCGCCTGCCTCCTCACTGTGCGATCTCGATAATGTGCTTGGATTGTGCAAGAAGATTAAAATGAGAACTAGAAACAAAGAGGAAAAGGGGCTCGAAAGAGGAGAGAGACGCAGAAGGAAACAGGAATATAAGCACAGCCACAGCAGCAACACTCCTGACAAATTTACTAGTAAATGTTTGTAGGATTTGGCCTTGTGATTTTAATGTAATAACAAAAAGGCAACATTTTTCAGTCGTATTAGAGTGGGCAAAGGCTTTCATTAAAAGAGGTTACTGCCTCTTCCCCATGACATCCTCCTATGGTGCTCAGAACACCTGTGCTATTAAGCTTTTTTACCTTGGATTTTTTTGAAAATAAGAAAAAATTAACAAAGTAAAATTTGTTGACAGCCCCCCCAGTTAGAACAGTGGGTGTTCTACCTATGGGCTGTCACATTTTCCATGTTCATTTCTGCAGGTGCTAAATGCATGCTGACAACAACATATGTTACCAGTCTTAAATGTGTGGGATTTTTTTTTTTTTTAACATTGTAATTAAAGAGTGCTCACAGCTTGGGGGAAAAAAAAAGAAAACAAAACAGGTGAAAGCTGATTCTGCCCAGTGTATTTAACATTCACTTACATCCTCATTCTCTCTCTGTCTCGTGATTTGGGTATTTCCCTAATGATGCATAGAAAGAAAAGCACGGGGGTGGAAGGGAGAGAGAAAGGATTCTATCTTCCAAATAGTAGTTATTTAAATATGATATCAAACAATTTTTGAAAACATCAGCATTCAGAATAAGCATTGATTCTCTCTGGAATCACCCTTTCCCCCCGGGTCTCCTCACTCGTATTTCTGAGCTGTCTTTTTGTTTATTTCTGTCTCTTATTTTAATCTCCTTAGTCCTGCCAAGTGTGTTATACTTGGTCTCCAAAGGAGGGCTTCCTATACATTCTGTCATACAATAGGACTCACCTATTTATCTGAATAGAAGTTGGACTTGCCCTATAAATTATTTTTGGCTGTTTAAGGTATCACACTATTATTCACCGAAACCTATACACTGCTCTTCAGGTCAGCACACTACCAACAATCTACACATATATTTTCAGGAGAAAAAGGTGTATTTCAGTGCAATTTATCAACTCACTTTTTTTTATGTAAATGTCCAGTACAATAGGCCAGAATTACTCTGGTCAGCTGAAATAAAGTTCTATTATAAAATCAATTAGAAATATCTCTAAAATATAAGTCCGATTAACTGTATATCAAAAAAGATGTGATGCAGTATATTTAAAGCAAGTAATACTATTTTATGAGTGATCAAAGTACACTCATAAAATACACTCCAAAGTGTATTTTATCCACACATAAAGTACACTCCAAAATACATTATAAAAAAAAAAAAAATCAAAGCTATAGAAAAATGTGATTTCTCAGCCCGTGTTACAAATATGATGCAGTAGGTTTTAGCCATGCTACTTTAGTTCTAACCAAGTTTGAAACGTTGAGAATGAAAAAAGCATTTCCTTGCTTTCTCCGCACAATTTCAACCTTATGATAAGATTAGACTTCCTTACTTGAGGATAACCAAAAAAAAAAATCCAAAGGGAAGGCCGAGGAGTTTGAAGCATTGAAGACAAACCAAACCACTGTAACTTCCTCTCCCTATGGGTCTGATGGAGCGTGGAACAGCACAGGCAGGAATCTGCCTGCTCCAGGAGGGGAAGGCACAAATGCCCCCAGCTCTGATAAAGAGGAGAAGCTGAGGCAGGAATCACTTTGGCACAGCGCTGCTGCAATATGCTGCAATTGGGCTGAGCTTTCAGAGGTGCTGGGAAAATATTGTGCTGCTCAGTTCTAGGCACTCGTATTTTAGCCAGTTGAAAAACAAACGTGAGCAAATATGCCAAATATTTGCCTTCATTGAGAAGTAAGCCAAAGAAAACCAACATGATAGAACAGCCCATCTGTGAATTGGCTCTGCAACTCAGAGCAACAGTTCTGGGGCTGCTTTTTCAGTATTTTTCTTCAGACTCAGAACAGCAATACTTAGTATCTGAATCCAGCCTTAGAGCTCTAACTGAAGTCCATACTGGAACACAATTTAAATAAAATTTTTTAAATAATTAATAAAAAAAAATCTCATTAAGAGTGACCCTCAGACAATGAAAAGTCTTCTCAGTCATAAAATACACTTCCCATAGCACTGTAATATTGCAAATTTTTACTTCATGCCTAGTTTCCTTCTATACCAGGA
The DNA here is from genome assembly GCA_013397755.1 of Cnemophilus loriae. Taxonomy (NCBI): domain Eukaryota; kingdom Metazoa; phylum Chordata; class Aves; order Passeriformes; family Corvidae; genus Cnemophilus; species Cnemophilus loriae. The sequence goes on from VZTF01002402.1 coordinate 3,626,952, forward strand.
CTGTGTTCTCCAGCTTAAGATGATCCAAAGCTACATATTGCAGATAAGAAGTCTGACACTTTATTAGGCAAAATAATACCTGCAAAAAAATATACAAGCTTAAAGGAATAGTATGTGTCAGCCAGGCACCCAACACAGACTCCCCCTATTAAACTCTGAGAGTTTTCTTAAGTGTTAGATCCTAGTCCAGCCCTCATAAAGGGTTAAAATACAGATGCTGTGAATGGAATGTATAATCCTTAAGGCCCTGGAGCATTAAGACGTATCTGCTCCTTAGGGTCCATCTCTGTCCATAATCAATTTCTTCCCTTGGAGAACATTAATTGTCTCTAATGATAGCTTTCCATCAATACATCCTTGATCTTAAAAGGCCTGTACAGCTTTTTCCTTTATTCAATCAAATCATCTCTACAATTGCCCTCCTTTAGTAAGATAATACCTTTTAAGCCTTGTATTTTAATATAAAAAAATAAGAGGTAGCAGCAAATTCTAATGGAAGTGCTAACATTTGAGAACCAGGATGATGGCTTCCATTATCCTAAATAATGTTTGAAGATTACAGAAAGCACTGTGTTTCAAAAGGTGGAAACTAATCCCCCACTTTCAAATTATTCCTTGTACAAAAATCTGTTCTGACATTAGGAATTTTTGTGCCCCAACTACAGCACAGTATATTTAAATATTTGAATATGAAAGATAATTTTCAGCTCTGGAGAGGAAAAAGCAAATAATTACTATTTATAAGCAGTAAATTCTGAATAATTTAAGAAATTGACAACCTTAAACACAGAAGCCCTTTATTTTTTCATTCTCTGGTACAAGGGTGGCTTAACTGTTCACTCAAATGACTGTAACTCCAATCAGAAGTTCCTGAAATTATTTAATTTCATGATGGCTCAAAAACTCAATCTCCTGGTGACCCACTAATGTGCCTTGCTTTCCCCACCCCCTTCTCTTCCTTGTACATGCTTTTCAAAAGGCGTGGAAATTCAATTTTTTGCCATTCAACCGATTTGTTTCCATTCAAATAGAGGATTTTTCTTGCACTTCCTTATCTAGATTGCCCAGCACCAATCTGTGCTCCTACCCATATTCCAACACAGTTCTGTGTGAAATGGCACTACTGTTTATAATGGCTCAAGGACCTCAAAATGAAACATTGATGGCACAAAAGACCTCAAACCTTTAGAAATCTTTGCTTGGGATTTTTTTTTATATCCAGCATGAGAGTGACAGAATTTTGGTGATGCCTATTTAGTATCACTTTTATCTAAGAAGGCCCACGGAGAAGCTTTTCCCACAACTGACTATCATCCACCACTGACTGTAATATCAGAGCCTTCCTCTTACTCAAAAACCATTACACACGCACAAATAAATAAACAAAAGCAGGAGATTTACACCAGGAACATCATGAAAATGCTAAAAAATATGTATTGTGCAGATTTTCTTTTCATTCTCACGCTAGCACACATACCCATGACGTGTACTTTACTATTTGCTATTTTACAAAATATTGATGGCAAAAGCAGTAGGAGAAAAAAGAATGCCAGGAATATGAAAAAAAATAAGAAATATAGGAAGGTAGATACAATCAATCTAACAGCTATCAAACCTAAACAAAACAAAACAGGGAGGAAAAAAAAAAAAGGAGACCAGTTAACAACCTAGATAAGAGATGAAAATTGCCAGTGAGGCAGATCAAGTTTATTCAATGTCCTGATAAGCACCTATTTGCTCTTCCCCATAATGCTCTCTCAGTATTTATAAATTATCATTTAATTATGCTGGCAAGTGGTAATTGTCAAATAAAGCTCAGATAGGCATAAGCCCTCAGGCTGCACATGACAGAAAAATATCTGTTAAAGCTGGGCTGATTCACACGCTTAGGAAATCATTTCCTTTCTTCTTTTTATCCTTGCCAACAAATTATATGAACTGGCACTTTGTGCTTTGTAGGCATTTTGAAGTCTATGCAGATTACAGGAAAGAAAAATTAGTTGTTTCAGTATCTACCATTCCTAAATTATTCTGCTGATTTAAGACACCATGTTCTGTTTCAACAAAAGAGTGCCAAAGATCAAGGAATCAGAGCCTTCCTCTGCTTAGAATTTATGCCCAGGGTCACTTTCAATTGGGTAAATCAAGATTTGGGGAATTATTGAATACTGTGCATAATAGATTTGATACAGAGTAATAGTTAAAATATGACGTTTATCCCATTAGTTTAGAAACACTAAGCAATATTTTTTAAAAGTCTCTTACTACTTAGATTCAATTATAGACCCATTAAACATCCTCTGATATACACACACTGATACAGATGCAGGCAACCACAGATTTGAAGGATTTCTTAATTTACAGCATACATATCCAACTATTTAAGTTTGTAGGAAAAATAGATGTAAAAAGTTTAATGCCAAATAACAGTGAAATCAGGCTGTTGAGAACTTTGACCTGGAACACGAGCCTGAACAACGGAAATGCTGGATTTATGGCACATTGCTAGAACATTCACTATCAATGCCATTGCAAGATCATTACTGCCACAAAAGGTACCAATATTCTATTTTATTGTCTGTACAGTTACCGTCAGACAGAAACTCAGGGTGACAGACAAGTGGCATGAGCACATTAAGTCTCTTCCCCAGCTTTCCTTATGTACCTTTGTGCACGGGGGGTCCCTTCTCTGTTAAAGTCCTTTAAGATCCTTGGGCTTACTGGAGGAAGCCCAAAGCGAGTCTCAGTCTCCCCTTTCTTTGTACCTGTAGTGTATTTTTTTTATCTCCCTCATCAGCAGAGTGCAATAGAATTTCTCTCTCATTTTTACCCACACTCTAAACACAATTAATTTCTATTCAAATCTGAGCTTTCACTAGTTAGCTGATGTCATACATGAGGCTTCTACCTGCGATATTGGTATATCCTGCATCATTTCAAATCCCTCTGAAGAAGTCACCAAGCCTTCTGAATCTTTCACAAGCAGCTTGCTGATAAAATAGGTTAGAATTTTTCAAAAAAATTCTGTTCTACTTTCAGGCTATCAGCAACCCCCAACAATTACCATGGGCAGTCTACAGTTACCATGCACTCAGTGTACAATTAACAGCAGTAACATTCTTTAGTAGAACAAGAAACCTTGTTTTCTTCCAATTTAGGGTTTCATGGCTTCAGTCAGTGTGTATGGACTGCTTCACACAGATACTTCCTGTTGCTGCAGAGCAGCTGGAAAAGCACTGCTCACCAATCTGCCTTTTCTCATTACTGCAGTGATCTACTGCCACTTCCCCCGGTCTCATGAAATACATCCTCTTCCTCAGGAGACACAGGCAGAATTAGTGCCCCAGGGGTTAGATAACACAGAGCTTGGCCAAGCAGTGTAATTCACAGGTTAGACCAGATGTTCAAGCAGCAGACAGCCAGAAAGCATTTACTGGTGCTGCTGCAGCCAGAACAAGCTCGTGTCTTACATCCAGCATAAGCAGCAAAGTAGATGATGTTTCTCATAGGAACAGCTTTTAGCCTCATTGATCTCCCATAAAAGCTACTGTACAACTACGTGGCCCTAAACGCACACACTGTGGCTTGGATGTGCCCTAGCAATTCCCAGAAATAGATGCAGGATTGTCATTCTATCAACAACATTCACAGTGAAGAAGAAAAAGGAAAAAAAACCCAAGTAGGAACACTTCTCCATATACAGATCTTGCATTCAGAAATTCCAGACATTAATTCCTGCAGCAGAGCATTGCATCCTAGTACCAGGGCTATAGGTACAGTGAATCAATGCCAAATAAGAAACTTCTGCTCCAGAAGAGAACAATCTGCAGAACTTTTGCCTTGAAAATTTGCTCCTGATCTTCAGGATCCAACTAATACATTGGCTGCAACATCATGAAGACAGAACATCACTGAATCTATCTGCATAAAGGCTTTAAGATCTTGGATGTGAATGTAGTTCTGTTTCTTTTCCTACAAGATGATAAAACATATATCTGTTTAGTAGTGTTTATTTCAAGTAGCATTTTATCAAGACATTCTATTTTCACTAATTAGTCAACTGAACTTTATCAATTAAAGAGAAAAGAACTGCTTTTATAACAAGCCTCAACTAACTGTAAGGGACTATTACACAGATGACAGAGGAAAACCATGCAGAAAATTTTGGAGAGCTCTAATACTTATTCTGAAATAGGTTTTGTGCTGACAGCTGGCCAGAAAGTTTTTTTCCTGGAAATAAGTTCATACTAAGAATAACCTTCATGAAAGAGTTATTTTACCAGAGGTTTTTCCAACCTAAATGATTCTATGATTCTAAGATTTTAAAGAGCTACATGCCAAACTGGAGGATGAGAAGGACCTTCTCCAGAAATCAGCATTATTTCCATTCTCCTTTAGCTAATTTGGATTTTGCAGGTCTTTCCAGATACAGTTTAGAATCAGTAGACATTCTGTAATCAGGAAAGTAGGAATCAACTCACCTTTCAAAAATAGCCTGCTTATCTACACATACTTTTTGACACCTCTAATCACAAAGTTGACTGGAAAATGCATCACATTGCATAATAGCAACTCAGGGAACTCAGAACGCTTCTGCTCTAGGGGAAATCTGCAAACCCACAGTCTTTTCTGTTAGCAAACAGTATAATGCTTTACTGTCAGACTTCCTATGCTTATGAGTCTTTGCTTGTACAGTAATATTTTGCTGCATTTACACAGCATTATCTAAACTTACTACTGTAACTCTATATGAAGAACAACAGCTGAGACTGTTCAAACACATGAACTGGTATTATGTAACAGACTTCCAGCCTGGAGCAAAAAACACCTGCCTGCCAGCACACTTCTGCTGGCCTAATCCAGCTTCCACCAAAACCATCTTTTCTCTGGTCACAGATAAGATTGTGCCTATAGTTGCTGGGAGGCCTCTCTTCTGAAGTCCTCATAGTTAAGATTAAAAATGAGAAAATTAGGCATGACCTAATAAAATGTAATTTTATATTCAAATCTATATGGATTATTAAAAAGAGTCTGCTGTTTCTTTTTCTCATTTTGTACAACAAACCTCTAGCTATATTACAGCATTACTGACTTCCTAGATTTCAACTTGAAAAGAACAGATCACGTAAAAATCTTGTCATGATTACAGATTGACTTAAAATGGTTCTGTATCTATAAAGTATGATAAGCCTTGAATGCTTATAATTTGATTTTTAAAAATTAATTACTTTTTACATTTCTATCAAGTTCAGTAGGGCTTTTCCATATGTGATACCACAATAAGGACCAGAATTCAAACTGCTTGATTTTACAGCCTCAAGTTGTCTTCATCTTCAGTCATATCCTTTGCACTCTAAGCAAGATTTTAATTTTCAGTTTTAAATCTGTTTTTCAATATACTGGTTCAGTTTTCATTTAAATAATCCAGACAAATTAAATAATATTAAGGTCATCTTAAAGATAGCTTCACATGTCCCCAAAATTTATTTATACAACTCATGAGAAGATAATGAAAGGTCTTCCTTAAAAATCATGATGGACTGGGAGATGTGGATTGACCAGCTATAAATGTTACTTCTCAGTAACAGCCACACTTTCCTTTCAATGGATTTTCTTTTTGAGAAGATTTCATCACATACATAAGCAGGGATTTTTAGTTTAATTCCACTCTCATCAAACCACTTCAACATCAGGAAGCTGAAATCACATTAAATGCACATACCCTGAGAACACATAGATCGTATCCAATTTCAAATAAAGTCAGGCCCACATACTTCTGTGAAAATCCACATGTAAACTTTTTAGTTCAAGCCCATCTCATTACTGCAACACCATTAACGAGATACTTCTCTTTACTTTCCATGTTTCCTGATGACTTCCCAGGTCAACCTAATAAAGACTTCATGGACTCTATCACGACAGCAAGAGCAGGAATATGGGGTTTCTTTTTTTTTCCATTGGTAATTTTATGAAAGAACTGATTTAAAAATGTGAAGCAACATGATGACATAGCATGAAACTGCAAAAATGAAAATATTTTTTCTTTAGAAATTGTTACTCTGAAAACATTCTGGAGAAAACTGTTTCCTAGTCACAAGATAGTATCTTACTCTTTAAGGGCACTTTAGGGAGAAAGATTTTACTACAAAAATAAGTCTCTTCCTTTTCAATCCCTATTGAAAATTAGGTCATTGAAAAAACGGAGTTTAACTAGAAATGTTTAACTTACATTGATTAAAACTTCTGTATGTGAAAAAGTGGCATTATCAATTAAACTGGAAGTACATAGTAGAATATCAGCTTTCCTGGAAATAGCAGGTATTTTGGCATGCACTGTATTCAGCATCACATCAGCATGTACACTGTAATTTATGTCGTTTCCTTGCACATGGAGCAATTTATTCTTTTTCCTTAAGATTTCATTTTTTATTTGGCTTATAGATGGCTTCCATTATGGCAATCCAAGCTCCCTCAGACTCTTGAAGGGCATTCCCAGGAGGCAAAAAAGAGTATGTGCCATGACTACAACTAAAAAGCAGAGCATGTCTGCTGGCTGGCCACTTACTGCCCAAAAGGCTGTGAAAGCTTGCAATCTGCCCAGCTTTTAAATCAGGCTGAACGTATTTGTCCTGCCAAAAACTTTCACAAAACTTCCAGGAATCCACATATTTGATACTGCTACACTGCTTTCAAATCTGATTGAGTTTAGCCAACAAGTGCCAAAGGACACGGAGATGTGGAGAGGCAGCATCAGAACACAACAGTAAACCAAGCTACAATTTCCTAAGAGGTTCACATCAAGACATCTGGAATCAGCTTCTTGCTTTGTTATTTATAATGTGAGGATTCATTTGAATTTATGAAGTGCAGAGAGACCCCAAGAAAGAAGATGCTGTGAAAGTAATAAGCATGTTTATCAGTCTGTTCTTATTCAAAACAGAGCATACATAAACAAGGCAGGCAGTGAAGGCACCCTTCATGAGCCTGAAGCTGGGATTTCCAGCCCCCTGTGCAGAACTGTGTCCAACGGCGACATCCACCGTGAGGTGACCTGGACAATCACTTTTTCCCATCGTGGGGGCAGGCACCACTCAGGCAGACAGCAGGCTGGGGACATTCAGGATATTCATGGAGCGTATTGCATGTTTCTTAATGTTTCAAGAGATCTAAAAGTGCCAGTAAAAAAGCACATATCCTCCTAAGAAGCAGCTATTGTCTAGTCCCAGTTTCTCTGAAGCACCTTGACTTAATATGTGTTAATAAGGATAAGCTTTGCTTTAATTTGAGACCTTAGAAATTCTCATTGGTTTGTGTAGGGTGTGGCCACTCAGAATTTAGGCAAGACTTCAGATGTGCTGGCATAGCACAGCCAGCTGGAATAAACTATGAGGGAAAAGCATCTCGGGCGAAGGTGCAAGACAGCCTCAGAGGAAGGTCCTCCAGAGAAAGCTCACGAGATGTGTGAGGTGAGGCCGCTCAGGACTGAAACTCCCTGGTCAGGTTCAGGTTTAGGTTTATCATCATCTTGCATCTCCTCAAGGAAGCTGCACACCGTGTCCTGCGAGCTGGCTTTTCACTGTCATGATTATTGGAGCTTCATGAACAGCAGGAAAAACCCACAGATCTGATTTTTGGTATGTGAAAGTATGTAAATTTAAAGAATATTGTTTGAATGTTACAAAACTTTTTTCTCCTGCCATGTTTCTTCCCTTCCACCCGCTATATATTTTTCACATAATCTAACCCTTTTTATATTTTTATATTCTTCGGAAAGGTATTTGTGAGCATCCTCTAGTTACCACAAACCTTATTATGAAATGAATTATGAAACTTAATTATGAAAATATATTTAGTTAGGAAACTGTTACAATTTCCAAGAATCCTTGGAGAAGAACTATTATAAATTGGAAAGTACTGGAAGGATAATGCAAAACAACTTCACAATGAATCCAAAATTTAATAGCCACTTCCAGGATTCTCTAACTTACAGCTGATATTTTTCCATGTTATAATTGAAAAAGGTTTTTTTCCTCCACATTTATACACTAACAGCTATATGGAAAACATAAAATTTTAAGCTATAATTAATTTTGAAACTATTTGGTTTATACAGGTTTTTTTGAACCTATGACAGAAAAACTATAGCAGTCATTATGTGCATATTGCTTTTAATATTTCATTAGAAACCTCTACTTTGCTGCCAATAGAGCAGCACTGAAGAAACTGTCAAATTTCTAACGCAGATTTTACAGTTTAAGAAATACCAAATTGTGATATTTTCTCAATCATCTAATTCCATTATTACTGTATAACAGATGTTTATTAGTGTTCTTCAAATGGATTCTGGGCTGAACTATGTCTTCAATTAAATATTCAAAGACATTAAGATCATCCAGTCAGATTTTTTCTATAGTCTGGGCCATATAACTTCAGTTATTCCTGTACTGAGCCAAATAATGTGTGTTTGTGACTGCCTCAGCTCCTCTCTGGAGAGAGTGTGTTTTCCTTTCTTTTCCAGCAATATCCTGATTAATATATCTTCTTCTTCTCTCAAGTTTGGATTTCATTGTGACATATCATTTTGCTTCAGCAAGTAAATATATAAAATGTATATCCAAAGTCAGGTTTGAAAGCCACGTAACAACTGACCTATTGCAAACAATGGCTCTTCTATAGTGGGTAGCTTTGCCAGGATTAGTGTGTTTCGATGAGATAATCAACTATGCATTTTGTGACCAGCTCACTCACATCCTGGCAAAATGATCTTGCTGGGAGGCAGACTGCATGCTTCACTACCAGGAAATGGACAATGACAGATAGTCTGCATTTCCATTTACACGTATCCTTAATTGTTGTCACTGAAAAAGACGTGCCAGATACTGACACAACAGATCATTCAAAATAAGTTATGTATTCATGTTAAGCGTTATTTATCTAGACTGCAAAGGAAAACAAATATTGCTCTTTCTCCCCCCCTTCCTAATTAGCCAATTGTTTCAAATGCTTTTTGTTAGGGATTCAGCAATTTATGTTCTTTAAGCTTGTCATAAAGATAACGCTTATTATGAACTATGCTAAGAATACAGTCCTAATTCAGCTTCCTTTCTTTTCTGGCTACACCATAATGAAGATGTTTGCAGGATTCATTTATTTGATTCTGTCCAGGGAGCCTCATGAAATGTATTTAAAAATAAACACAATGAAAAACCCACGCTCAAAACATCACTGGCTTTTTTTTTTTGTGTGTGACATCCTAATAACAGTGCTATGGAGTCCTGTTAAAATTTGGTAAAAGAAAAAAAAAGCTGCATTAACAGATAGGAAATTGGAAAAGAATAGTCTAGCTAACGCTATTTAAGAAAAGCTGAAAATTATGCTATAAAACAACCTCATTAAGGCAGCTTTTAAAAACTAAACAAAAGAAACCCCCAAATCCCTAAAGATTAGAGACAAAAAAAGTAACTTCTTAAAAATAATTTCATAACGAAAGATAGCCCTTTCTAACACTGGAGACCTCCTGAATAAAAATAGTGTAGAATATAGTTGTTGTCATTATTATTATTAATAATAATAAAAAGAATTTTGGTCTTTAATTTCCTAAGCCAAGACCACTCATCTTGGCCACATCATGAGGTGCACAAGGACTTCTTCAGTGAAGGAAAGGAGCTTCCCTGGGTCCCCACACACCAACTCTCAGCCTCTGTTCTGCCCTCTTCCAATTTCTCGGTGATCTCAGCCTCATCAAAAGCAAAAATTAAACAGATTTTACTGAAGATCCTAAATTAGAGAAGTCTCACCTGCCTGAAGACAGATTTAAACTGTCAGTATATAATGCATGGAACATAACACAGGAACATGATGTACAGAAAAGACCTGCTCTGAATTAATCAAAGTCAGTAAAAGAAATAAATCTCTCTGCTTTTATAAATATTATCTAGTTTCAATACATATTTTCCACAGTTCTGATTTTATACTGTATTTCTTGGGAAAATCACTTTTCATGACAATCTGTGGAACAGCCTATTTCCACAATTCCTTACAGCCCAGCAGGCAGGCCTACCTCTACAGCCTTGTTAATTATGAATCCTTTCTGCAACGCTAATAGATTATTCCACTTTGAATGAGCATCCAAAATTATTTAGTAACACCTTGTTTAATATGACAGTTTTATGATTTTACATATGAAATAATTAATTTGCTTTAAAAAGTGTAAAAAATAGGAAAGAGCCTTCACTTATGCTATCGTCTCTTTTACCAGCATAAGCAACACCAGGGGCAAGTCATTAATTTCGTTGTGGGTTGTTGGGGTTTTTAAAGTTTTTTTTTAATTTTGAAAATTCAGCCAACATCAGCTTAACTATATCTCCATCAGTTTAGCACACACAGGTACTATGGATGTGACAACAGATGGCCCTACAAATGAATATATATGCAATATATAAACACAGCCAGTGTCAGTCTACAATAGGTTCCATGCCTGAATAAGTAAATTGTTTTTCATCTTTAGAATGTGAAAACAGAATGCAGCTTAATTTGGATTTGTTTTTATTCTCACCATTTTTCGTTTTGACTGCAAAATCCTTATTCTTTCACCACAGTATATGGCCTGACTTCAGAAATGCTTAGTATCTACTCATTCTTCAACCTTTCAAAAAGCAGATTTCTGATAAAAGATTCAGACATTTAACTTCTTACACAAACAGTCTTATGAACGCATCAGCCAACTCCAAAAACAACAGCTTCCATAATGGACTGTTACACTGGCTAATCCAGTCTCCTTCATTGGCATGAAGCTGATTGTGGCCCATTCCACATTACCTGGAAAGCAGCAAATCCTTTGTAACGATTTATGCTGCATTACATGGTAGAATGAAAGGTCTGTAAGTAAAATTCTTAGAGAAATGAACTATGGCACTAATATAAAAGCACAAGACTCAGACTAGACACCGGTGTAGTATCATGGCCATATAGATACATTCTGCTCTCCTGTCACTTAGCAATCCCATTTCAATTGAAGATGCAGGAATTAAACCCTCTTGAAAACCAAGCCATTAACCCTAGCCTCAGTTTACCCAGTTGCAGTGTCTTATGGTAAAATATAGATGTATTTTACAACAAGAGGGCATTGAAGAATTCCCTCTTTTATTGTTCTCTTCTAGTATTATGGGAAAAGCTTTTGTAGAGTACTCAAACATACTCCAGGAACAGATAAAGGACTTCCTAAATTGGTCTAGACAAACTTATAGCTTCCAGCTTATTGACTCTCTTCAAGTGGCTTCAATTTCCTGTGCCATTTCAGGAGTAACCTAGGGAAGGAACGAGGAGTTGGTTGAACCATATCCCTGGCACACCCATGCCACTCAACATTCCATGACGGGTGGTCCCTAAACTGCTCAGACGAATTATCTGTACACTGCTAAGGATAGGCCAACTTATACTTAGTCATTAATGCAGCCAGGCATTTCCTGATGTCGCAAACACTTTCAAATAAGCTAAAGATACTGAAACTCCACAGGAAATGCTTGTTGTCCATTTACTGCTCCTGTACAAAGATCATTAGGATGTGCTAGCACAGGATGAAGGTCAATGGACAGGTTTGCATTCTCCCACCTTTCTAGAACCATTAGATCTGCTACCCACGCACAACTTCACTGTAGAAGAAGAAAATCCTTTTCACTTCTGTTGCACCCAAAACTGAAACATAAACCAGTAGGACTTTGATGTAAGAGTGTTTCTTTCTACCACAGTCCCTCTTGATCCACTGAGCTAGAGCAGATTGCAGGACACAATCATCACATGCCCCTTTTTGTCACAGGTTGCCATGAAGGCCAATTAATGGCACATTATTGCAGGCCTGATATTCCATTTAGCATCCAGCTGCATGCTGATTACAATATAGTTATGATATTAAAATAATTACACATTCTATATATAATAGGCATTGCAGAACATATAATAACATAATATTGCAACAAAAGACAGTCTGGAGTACAAGTCCTGAAAGTATTCACAGCTATTTCTTAATTTATTTCCCAAGTCTGATTTTCTCTCATTCTGGCTACCTCCATTACGCTGAGGGAAAAAGCAACACTCACCCAGGCGAGGTCACAAGAGTCCTGTACGAGCAAATAGCGCGCCCCAGCCTGGATCACACCTGGTGAACGGGATCAAATCCTCCAGCGGAACCACACAGCTCTCCCCCGGCTCAAGGGCAGACAGCACCAGGAAGGCGCAAGCCTCCAGACTCCTCAAACATGAGCCTGCTATCTCTGCAACACTCTCGGGCTGACTACATTAGAAACAAGAGAACAACTCCACGAAACAAACTCTCGTGTAATTCCTCACATCGTTACCGATGGACTAACCAAGCCGTCTCACAGAATTTCCCTGTTCATCTAGCTTTGCGTAAAATATTCAGCCCTTACGGTGCAAGAACAATACAAATGGATAATCAGGGGTATTGATTTCATAATGATTAATGGATATTGTACAGTATCTTTTTGCACTCTGCTTTCCTTGCACAGCCAAGGCTCCCACTAACGTCACGGGGAGTTTCTCGAGTGAAGAATGCTGGACTAGGTAACTGCTTTTGCACTTCGGGGCATCTTGCTCCGTTTGTTTTGCGCATAATAAAAGCTCATACTTGTACAGTAATTTAGCATTTCTGAATAAACAGAAATTGTGATTCATAATTCTCTATCTTCTTGTCCTCATTTCTTTAAAAAAAAAAAAAAATGAGTCACTGTTGTTTAATCCGATAATTATGCAAACACTAAATCTTACACTGGAGGAGAAAATGTTAACACATATTGAAAAACCAAAATGCGTAGAACTATAATCTGTATGATAAAATGCATTACTCTGTTTAAAAGGATTGTTTTACAGAAGCAATTAACAATCAGCAATCATACAGTTCAGCCCGGTGTTTTGATGCCATCTGTTGGAGTAAGGCTTCACATTCCCTCGAATGAAGCTATAATTTTCCGTTTATGATTTCATTAGATGCATAGAGTGTAACAGCTACAAAAAGAAAGAGGATTTCACCAAACACTTTCGTTTTAGAAAGAGCTGCTCTAAACATTTCTGTTTGACACAAATCTTCTCCCAAGAGGACAGGAAGTTGGCAAATTTGCAGTCATTTCCAGAACTCAGTGGCACATTCCAGTGTTTGAAGAAATGTATCAGAAGCTTTATTTCCTATCAACAAATTTCTGAGAAATTTATTTTAGAAACATGACACACTTCATTTCATTCAAAAAAGTGCTGTAAAAATTACGCAGGAAAAAAAGATATTTTTTGTTCCTGTCCAAAAACTGTAGGGAGGTTTTTCCAAGGGAAAAAGTTTGTTATTTTATGTGTCTTACAAAAATACATTTTCTCATTTTATTAATTCATTAAATACTTGATTAAATCTTTGGGGGATTTTTCACTACACTAGGGGGAGCCAGATCACTACATTGTACACACAATTAGCTCAAAGTTTAACCCTCTAAAAAGATTCTTTTAAAAATAGCCTTATAAACATCTCTAGCTGATAAACAAAACATATTTCTATATGATAGCACTGACACAGAAGTCCCACAATCTACCATGGAATATTAAGTAAATAATAAGAGCCATAGAAATAAATTACAATTTCTCATTTCTTTATTATTTCATTGTTATCATTACATAGTCTGCTTCCATGTATGCTGAGGAAAAAAAAACCCAGACATCAAAACTCCAAAACAATCACCTTAAAACCAACCTAAAATAATTCTGCTTTTCCTCCTAGTGCCACACATCATGCAGATTCATCTCTATAATGTTGGCCATTATATTATTAATTCAACAATAGTATAAATAAGGAATGCTACTACACTGAATGCATAACTATTACATTTTTCTTCTGCACTGATACTCACCAATTACACAGATTCTTTGCTAAGAGTAGAAGGAATAAATTCTGATTTTACTTATCATGTGCCTACAAGTTTTAGTCTTCTAAAATGGACCCATTTGTAAATCTTTCATTTTAAAAGACTCTAATCAGTTTACTCTGATAGCAGGAAAATCTCATTCCTAAAAATAAAAAAAACTACTTGATCTGGTAAATGATGATTTTAATTGTTGATTCCTTTCAAGCATTATGGTGAAAATTGCCCACTCAGTCACAGCTTTCAAAATCAAGAACAGACAAATGTACATGGCTGCAAAATTATGCCCAACTGTATAGCCTTCAAAAAACCCAACTACCCCACCCATGCCAATTCCACAGATGTCAAAGAGCTTCCTAGAACAAGGCAAAACTACTTATGAATTGCTCAAGGACCCACAAAGGCACATGCCAGACACTGAATTGCAGATGCTGAAAAAGAATGAGCACAGTGATATGATACTATGTGAATCTGCTATATCTGAAAACAATGACTTCGGTTAAAAATAGGTTCCAAGCAATACCAAGGGCCTCTTGTTCAAATAAGGACCTGTTCATTCACTCCAAGAAGTCAAATAGCATGCAAACTTTTTAGGTGACTGAAGTTAAATCCATCATATAAAGGAGAAATTTAGCACTTGTTCTACTTGCAATCATATATTTCATTTAAAAAAGAACCCTAGGAACTTGAAAAATGATATTATTTTCATTTGTTTGGCCTCTTTCATTAATATACTCAATTATCTTTGGTTTTTTGCTATATATTTGTCTTATAGTAATAAATGTCCATACTAAAAGGTTTTTCTAGAATACATTTTCCAGGCCTGGGTATTTGACAAAAGTGCATTCTTTTAAAACAAGGAATGTATTTTAGTATTAAAAAACACTGATAAAAGTAAGCATCAATATTTATCTTGACAAAAACAATTTTATTCTACTATTTCACTACTACTTCTTTTGCATCCCCTACTCTCCACTCATGATCTACTTTTCCCCTTACTCCACCCCCTACCAGGGGATGAGCTGCCCCGTACACCATTTGTCATTTGTATCTCCAGTTAAACCTCCAGTAGAAACTCCTAGACGTGGCTTTCAAAGATTATTATTAAAATAATAAAAGGAAGGGGAAGGGTGAGAAGGCCCCAGACTGAGGTCCGTTCAATCGGGTCTGGCTTGGCCATCCCAGGACTGTAATGACAGAAATATTAGTGGGAATAGGAGTATAAAATGGTTGTGCAGCAGATGCTGCCTCTGGCTTGAAGGCAACGTTTTACCAGGTTGATTTCTTTATAAACTCAAATTCAACTCCTATGTGAATAATAACTTGTATCTCAAAATGTGACCCTTAAAATCTAATGAAAATTAAATTTGATCTAATCTGTGTGGTCCAGAAACAAATCTGACATGACAGAGTGAGATGCTGGGAATATTCAAGAAATAATACAGCATTTCACTCATGAATATGAATCAACAGATATGAGAGAAGGAAACTGTGGATATCATCAGGGTTTCCCTGGATAACATTTCTCCATGGCCCATATAGTGTACTAGGTTGACAGCTGCAGAAATATTTCCATTAGAAAGTACTTTGGATTCTTTTGAAAACTTATTAAAAAATATAATAATGCTACTATCAGTACTTTTCCCAAACCGCAAATACCCTACACACAGGCATACCAAACAGCACTGACAGACTTCACACTCATTGCTGTCCTGTCCTCACTCCTCTGCACTAGAAAAAACTTCTCATATTCCACAGGATGCACATTTGCATTTTATTAAATTAAAAAGCTAGAAATTTTGACAGAAAATCACGCGCTGATGGCAAAGGTGTAAAGAGGCAAATGTTATTTGAGTGAAACGGACAGTATTTTTTCCTGTTCTTACTCTTGGGCAAAAGAAAGTGTTTCTAATTTCAAGAGATCAAGTGACTGACTGATTGAATCTGTCACCTTTTTTCACTAAAAGAAGATCGAGGTAATTTTCATGTCTTAGTTCACTAGAAAAATCAGTATTTATTGAGTACAGTGAGCACATAGAAAGCAGGCAGTAGGGACAACCACTTCTGATCTTTTAGCAGGACAAAATGCAGAACCTGTGAAAACTGGTCCTACAATTGAAATTATGTTTCTTCCCAGGCATTCATAATTCTATGAAGTACTGAATGAACTAATCACACAAGTGTTACTGCTGCAAGCTTTTATTGATTGTATACCTTATCTACCTAGAAATAGCTCAGGCATGTTCCACCTCTGTGGAAGAGCAAACCTTGTAGGGAGGTGAATACTGGCTATTGTGACCATGTTTTACTGCCCAGCTACCCAGAGGAGTTTTGCAACTCAAGCAGTTCAAGTTCTTGGATGAAACAAAGTAAAGTTTCCAATCTGCAGTTCCAGAATTAGGAACTTCTCACAGATCCGGAATGAGAAGGAGCATGTTCTTACAAAAGCTATTTTGAGAAAAGGTTTGAAATCGTGGGTATAAAAATCACTATTGAAGGCATATGTTGATTATAGCCTGAATTTCAGCTCAGTTGGAACAACAGCCTGTGTCTGCTCATCATCCTTTACCAACAGTAACTCTTGTTTGTCAGCAACCTTCTCCCACGTAGCTTATTACATACTAAGTTACAATTTGACTTTTGGAGGTAGGAGAAGGATAAATTAAAAGACGAAACTTTTAGAATCTCACATCGTGAGCCAAGCTTAAAAAAAACCCCAAAAAACTTACAAAACTCACCCAAAAACTCTGCAAATACAACTGTATAAAGCATTTCAATACAATTCTTACTAAGATCATGATGAAATAAATGCATTAATTATTCCTTAATGCCAGCACTGTTTGCCTGCTGATCTATCCAAAGGTTATTCTTGATATCTTTTCCTCAGCATTACACTAAGAGGTCATGTTTTGCTGCTTATTTAATATTAACCTCAAGTATTTTTTGGAAGAAAATGCTTGCAGGGATACAGCCCTACAATTTAATTTCTATCCCAGAGAAATCACTATTTTGAGATAGCAGTGGTGTACTATCTCACAATGACTCCCCACACAAGGGGAAATTTTGGTTCCAGTTTACAAACTTCTACTACAAACGCTTTAATTTGCAGATTTTTCTCTGGATTTCTGGATTAACAATGACTTACTTTTGCCTACTAGAGAAAGAAGAAAAGGTGCATAAGCTACTGCCACGACAGGCATAATCTATTTAATACATTATGAGTAGAGGCACATTATCTTCAAAGGCTATGCTTGGTGAACAAAAGACCAGAGGTTCAGTTGAATTAACCTCCAATGAAAGTCACAGGTGTTGCACAAAAACGTGGCACTTCCTCCTCTCCCTGGACAGCTCCTTAAGAGAGGCAACGGGTTTGCTCTAGCAAAAGATGTTTCCAAACAAATTCACTTGTTAGATGAAGGTTCTGACAATTTGTACTAATTGAAGAAAAAGTTACAAGAGAAAGAGAAATGTTTAATATTCCCTTAAAAGAAAAAAGATAGAAATAAACTACTCAGGAGGTTTCACAAGTTTTAACACCAATTCACACTACAGCATACTGTCACTCCAATGTGACCAGTTATTTTACCTTTTTCTAAAACCAGAACTACTCATTACTAACCAGCAGTTGGTTGCGTTCAGCAACTACTATGATAAAGGAGTCTTTTCCTCCAATTAAAGCATGTGCAGGATCACGTGGAGTTAACAAGTGAGTTTTTCCCACAACCTAGGTCCTAAATATCTACAGGGACACATACTAATAAGCCTGACATAGGTGATAGACAAGGGCCTCTAATTTTAGTTGAAAGCAAGAGTCCTAATTTCACTTCCAAAATGTTTTAGCATCTACTTTCAACAGTTTGCTTTACTCTGTCCCACAACTTCCTTTGCCAAACTCTCAAAGCCTGTTGTAACTGAGCTGAGACAAGAGTTTTATTCCTTACATGAACTTAGTGCAGCATTACAGCCTATTAACCACTCACCCCAGAGTTCATTGTCAGCTACCAAATATTCTTGTCTGGCAGA
The DNA here is from genome assembly GCA_013397755.1 of Cnemophilus loriae. Lineage (NCBI taxonomy): Eukaryota > Metazoa > Chordata > Aves > Passeriformes > Corvidae > Cnemophilus > Cnemophilus loriae. The sequence goes on from VZTF01002402.1 coordinate 3,644,891, forward strand.
GTCAGCCCATCAGTACGAACTTAGTGTATAAACGTGTCCAAGTCTTATACCTGGCTTTAACTTATCTAAGGAATCTCTTATTCGCAGCATGTGAACAACATTAAAAACATGGCTAAGGTGGTTTTGTACTTCAGAAATTGTTAGGGGAAAAAAAAAGGCTCTGAGAGTTAGAAGACTAAATTATATTGATTTGAATATTAGTGTGATTCCATCACTAAGTAGGTGCTACCATTGGTATCCTCTACCATTAATCATCTTAAATATCATCTAACGTCTCCATCAGCTGAAAATAAAATTAATTCGGATGCCTCAATCTAGTCCCTAGCAGGTACTCATTAGCATAAGAAAACTGCTCCATGAGTGCACATTGATGATATTCTATGTCCACAAATGACTTAAAAATCAAAAAGATACAAATCAAGGTGTAATTTTCAGAAGTCAGCTTTTCTACTGTTTTTTTCCTGGGTTTGTTTATTTATTTTCTTAAGACAAACCTTCTCAAGTGTATTACAGCCTTACATAGTTAAATCTGTACGAGAAATTGTGTCCCATACACTCAGTTTTAGTAGACTCAATATCTCTTTTCTATCAGTGTAGAACTCATCTGAAATTATTATAAAAGACAAATATACTTATGATGTATTGAAAATATAAGGAATAAATTTTAATGGTGACTGCTCTAGACAGAAAAGAGCCTTGAAATCAAGCCCCTAAATTTCAAGAACTGCTAAGATCATAACCACTCACATGTACACTCTTAAAAAATCAAGTGAATATACACAGTGAAAAATCTATGAAAATATCAACAGAAATGACATTTTAACCAAAGGCACGTGGAATAGCTTTTATCTTCTGACTTTTTGCTGGAATACCTCAGAAATATATGTGATCAGTCATTCCAGAGAAAGAAAACAACAACAGGTTAGGTACTTGTTGAACCACAAAACATAATCTGCCCTGTGAGTTCTTGGTTTATTAATAAACAAGTCAACAAATATGGTCTTAGAATACCTATATTTCACATACCAGGAAATGCCTGTACCAAGCAGTTTCAGTTTAAATTCTGCTTGTTGACAAGACAACTCACCTCCACAAAGAACAGAAAAACACTATTTACCTTCACTTTCTTTTCTACTGGCAGAAACAATATCTGATCTTATTTTCCATAGTCCCTTAGAATAGTCAATCTTTTCCTTGAAAAGTTTATGCATAAGTCAGTCTCATTTAGCAGCTAAAACAAATGAATCTGCCAATAAACAAAAACTTCTAAACTCTGAGGGCAGACAAGACGCAGGCATTGCAATAAAACATCTTTGGAAATTTAGTGTTCAGGCTACAGTGGTCAGAGTTTGCTCTCAGTTACACAAAGCATTTGCTTACAACAGCATTTATTTAAGGCAACAAGACTCATGATCATCACTGGTCTAAGTAATGCCAGAGTGTGGCACCGAAATTACATCTTTGCTTTTGGAACACAAGCAAGGCTTAATATACTTTTCAGCTGGACTTGCAGCTCAAACATGCTATAGCTCCCTCTCACAGGGTTTCCAGGAAAAAATGCAGACCAAATAGAAGTCTTATAAAACACATCATATGCATTCATTAATATGCTCAACTGAGACATTTCTCAAGCTTTTAATTTTAATAAGAATATTAATAAGTTTAAAACACAATTCTCTTATTTGCCTAACATCCAGGAGACGGAAAAACAAATTGATGTTGTCCCTTTCTCAAATACACATAGAATTCATGCTGCAAGAGAACATGACTACTACAGCACATCAACATTTTATTCACTCTTTAAAACATGAATATTTAAACAGAAGACATTTTTCCCCATGCAGAAGCCTAAATAGAAGCTCTTATCTGAAATAGTAAAAGCTGTTATTTTTTTTTTTTTCAAGAGGTTTTAGACTGTACAGAGATAGTTACATACACAGGCATCTCAAATGAGAGGGCACCATACATACATGTAATTGGTTGCCTTTTCTTTTTCCTCGGCAGTCTGTACAAAACGTGAAAATGTGCCTGCTTCTGACTAGCCATTAAAAGGCAGTGGTTGCACCATACTGTGATTTGGGGAGCTGAAGAAAATAGCCAGAACTGACTGATATCTGATAAACAGTAACAGGAGTCAGTTTATTGCACCAATCGTTAAATAATGGTGCTGATTATAAGGCTGCTAACTGCAGATGCTGTAATTGTCTGTCATAAATCTTAGTCATTTGTGACAGGAGCACAATGAAAGAGAGCATCTGCTTGAGGGCAAATGACTTCTGATAAATATCAGCTCTGCTAAAATGTACTTGGATGTGTCTCAATATTTTGGAGAGCCATTCATGTTGCTTCCACAAATGTGAAGTTATTATTGGTTTGTATTGATTTTGCCACCTTGGGTTTTTTTTTCCTTTTTAAAGAGACAGAGTCAGAGAGTGACTCAAGGTTGAGTTGAATTGAATCTCTGCTCTTTATCTGATCTACTCATTCCTCTCAAATGCATGCTTGAGTGGAAAAAAAAAATAATTGCACTTTTTCAGAAGATTGCTGTGCAGAAACACAGCCTGGAAAATTCAATATGTAGTTCAGGTTTTTATTTTTTCTCTTACAGCAAGTCCTTACTAAAGGAAAAGAAGCACTTTTAAAGCATTGATTTTGAACATAACACTTTAAAAGGATTTAAAGTAGTTGAAGTAAGAGTCAATTAAGCTAGTTCTGGAGAATAATAATATGCAAATTAAGAAAGCTATCTGAAAGTAATTTTTTTGTTTTCAGAATAATTAACAACATTTTAATTTCCTGTCCAGCCTATGAGAATACAATAAAGCCAGCTAAGTTCTTCCCCCCATCCCTTACTGAACAGTGCTTTAGTTCTTAACCTTATAAATGCTTATCATTCAGTGGGAGATTACAGTATAATTTCACTATCACTGAGAGTGCTGCATTCACATATTCATATTTAAATACGCATTCCTTTGTGATACTCTTAACACACCATCGGGCTTACACTGAAAACATTTTCACAAGTAAAGGTAATAAACCTGAAATTTAAAATTGAAAATTTTACTGGTAACAGACCATTAAAATAGAAAACGGCTTTCACTTGCAGCAATTCCTTGTTTAATTCGATGATCAGTGCTTAACCTTTGCAACAGATTGATTTGGATTCTACTGGCAGCTGCTTCCTTCAGTGCCCAATTGCACATGTTGCCAAAATAGGTGCGACTCACGTGTTGCCTATGCAAAACCTGTTGAAGTAAATCGATTGCAGCCACCTGATGGCAGCCTGACCCACACAGTTACAGGTCAGGCCACCACCTCAGGGTTACACAGGGCTCGGTGTAAGCAATAAAGCTGGAAATCATAAACCTAGTGAAAAATACTATTTCCTACTCTTTAAATAACTTTAATAGGGGGCTAAGGCTAATACAGCATGGAACCATATGTGATGTCCCAACCCGTGCCATTGGTGAGGTTCAGACTTGGAGGTTTGCAGCACAAACCCCATCACCTGATCTAATAAAGAGACAACAGCAGCACCACCACCTGCCTGTGGGCCAGCAACTGCAACCAGTCAAAGGACATGAAGGGCAGAGGACCCCAGATGATATCTCTTGCCATGAGATAAGAGGGAAACTCTTCACCTGGATAATAACTAAATACAATTTAAAATAAATAATACCAACCCCCCTAAACAACAAAGCAAATAGAGGGTAATGAGCAGGAAGACATTTTCATAGCATTGTGATGTGAGCAGTAGCAGCTCATGAAGAAATGTGATAATGCCCACGCTATTCGCAGTGTTTAAAGAAATGAGGTTACCAGAGTTAGTGGGGAAAAATCCCTAACTGGAATGTCATGGAAGACTGGTACAGTACCAAGCCAATAGGCAACAAAATGGCAGAGGAAATTAATGCTGATAAAAGTTAGGATACAGCTGTGAAGGACAAACACTCTCCTTTTATCAAGGCATACAGAGGTTCCAAGGTGACTCCTGCCATTTGGTCATAGAACAGATTGTTATATGGAAACACCAGCTCAGTGGCCACCTGTAGTCAAAAAAGTCAGCTAAACACTGAATATTTTAAGAGAACAAAATAGGAAATGAAATTGTGGTTCTGTATCTTTAATACTTAATGCAGTTCTTCACTTTCCCTCCCCAAATTAGGTAACAGAAACAGCAAAGATTTAGAGAAGACAACTAAGACTGTAAAGTCTGGACTAGGGTCTAGACATGAGGGATATAAAAAAACCTAAAAAACTTACAAAATGTGGGATACAGTAGTAAAAATCCACTGAAGAATATAGAAATAAACCTGGAAGCTGAGGAAGTAGTCTGGGGAAGTATTACGGCATGAGCTCTTACATTCTGTCTTGGGTCTCCATTGCTGGTCTCCGTCAGAAATAAGATACTGAGTCAAAAGGACTTTGGGTATTAATGAACTTGATAAAAAGGGAATTACATCGAATCATGATTTTGCTAATGAACTGGCCCAAAGGAATCCCTCCTCACAATAAGGTTGCACATGAACAAAAAGAAAAGTTGATGTTAATATTTTAACAAAAACTGGTTTAATGGCTTATTATATTTTGTCCCCAAGGATCCTTTTCATTCTCTAATTCATATTTAGTTGCAAAAGATATATTAGACACAAATTGACCTCAGAAAAGTTTTTTCTTCCTTGAGCTGCATTTTTTCCCATCACCATTCCTACTTCCTGCAGTATAGTGCCTTGCTTCCAGCTCCAGTTCCCAGACAGCAATCTGTAGGTGAAAGCTGTGATGAATTCTGGATAGGCAACTGGAGAATACATCCACTTAAGTCTAATAGAAACATGATCCTTCCTTTCTCTTAGTGAAAGAAACCCCCAAACAACCAACAAGAAAAACACAGGGAACAAAATATGGGCACCCAACTGGTTTTCAAGTTCAAATGTGCAGGGATTAGTCCATATTCAACATAGAATTACTTAACCTTTCCAACAGGTCTAACAACTATTGTATTTATAAATAATTTTATCTTGTCTTTGCTCATGGTTGAAAATCTCTCTCGCAACGTGCTAGCAACAGGTTGTGAAAACTCAAAAGTATGAGATTTTTTTAAAAGCTAAGTTGGCTTTCTTTGCCACTTCCTCAGTAATAAATACCATAGCGATTCTATTTCAAAGACAATAATTAGAATGCTTGTTTTGATCCTTTAACATTCGCTTTTTTCCTCTGCAATCAAGAAAGATGAGATTCAGGCATAAGCCAAGTGCCAGGTAGGAAGCCTATTTCCTCCCACGTGAAATTAAAGACCAAAAGGAAATACTTCAGCTTTCTTTATATTCACTAACTTTCAATCACTGTCAGGTTATGGGTCAGATATGCGAACTGCCAGAACATGAGAGGATGTAATCTAAGTGTTTGCAACTTAGGACATCAAACGATGCCAAAAGGAGCCAAGTTCAAAGCAAGAAGTCTACAAGAAGTGCTTGTGGTTGCAAAACTCCCTTTTAAGTCTACATTTCAACTAAATCCCTGCCCCTGTAGGTAAGAATTAGCCAATCTTTTACTATTACTGATAGATATCAATATTACTTATTTTTATTAACATCCTCAGATTTTTTTAGCTTGCTGCTTGCCATGTAAGTTGTCTGTGCATAAGAATTTTTAAGCTGATGCTCCCCTGGAACTGCTGCCTAGGCAGAGCAGCAAGGCCAGGTGACTAAAGCCCCGTGGTAGAGGTGAATCCACAACAATGGAGCAGCTCCTTGATTCAGCTGATTCCTGGAACACCATCAGCAGAGGAACCTTTTCCCAGGTCCTCAGCTGAGGCAAGTCCAGCAGCAGTCATGGTCTCAGACTGTAACCCAGACTCAGCAGCAAAACCTTGCAGCACAAATCTTGTTCAAATATACTCAAGAAAACTATTACAAGTAGAGAGGACTAGAGTAAATTACATTGCCGAGTCAGCCTTGGGGCTAAAGCAGTAACTTAAAGTGTAAGTTTATTTCAGTTTAAAAATAAAACCTCTAGATCAGTGCCAGTGAAAATCTTCCATTAAAAATTGCTGTCAAGAAGAAAGGGAAAGCAGTATTCAGACTTGAAACTGTTTTCAAAGAATGCCCTGAAAGCTTTCACAAAACCCACAATAAGATCATCCAAATGACTATTCTGTGACTGTTGAACCAGATTCTTTTATTCTGCCGTCTCCTCCTTAATATTTAAGTTTAGTAGTCATCTACAGTAATTTTTCCTCAGGTTTTACCCCTGGTACATGACTTGTTAAAGGTACACCAAAACATTTTCAGGCCTGTAGACAACTGTATTTCTTAGAGATTCTTTAAAGACAAAGACGAGTGTAAATATTTTGAGTTGAAGACAAAGTTTGGATTAAGGAGGAAATAGTTTTCTTGTTGTTTTAGAAGCAGGCCAAAGGAAGTTACTATCTATGTTAACATCTCTGTGTGATGAATGCGCAACATCATCTCAATTTTTACTAGAAGATAATTGCATCATGTTCATGGATTTTTTTCTTTCAGAAAAATCTGTATGCTAACTTATGTGCTAAAAGAGCAGCATTGCTTGATTTCACATTTAAAATTAAAATAAATAAAATTGTAAATTTGAATTACAACTCTTCTTCTCAGATCCATTTATTTTCTTATTAGGTCCAAACGAAGAAGTTTTGTCTCAAAGTTTCTTTAGAATGAGAATAATTCCTTTGAAATGCTTCCTGTGCAACAGTCCCTTGGAGGCCGCTCCACCCGTGCCGCGGAATGCCAGCGGATCAGCGGGATGCCAGGCTGTGCCTGGGGCCACATGGGCATTCCTGCGGGAGAGCACGGAGCCTATCCCGGGGCACTCAACGGGTTAAACCCGCTGCAATATGCATTAAGCACATGTTTCAAGCCAGCAGGGTGCCAGTCTAAGATGTCCTCAAAGCCTAATTTGATAGATATTATGCCATATGCTGCCGCAAGTAGTTGGTAATAAAGAAAGTAAAATTTTTATGGATGAGCAAAACAGGAGCTCTTATGGATGGAGTGTTTTTAAATCAGGTGTATAATTTACGTACCGTCAGACCACATGTAGAGTGCATTACTCAATTGAACTTATGAGCAGATAGGAAGGCAGTTTCTTTTAATAAGCACTTCTTCAACTTATTGGCTCTACAATTACTTGCACCAATTACCAGCAGCTGCTGCCTGTTTGGTGTTTTATCTTAGACAAGGAGTTACATTAGTTTCTAATCAACAAACCATTCAAGGACTCTTTAAAAATATTTAAATTTAATTTCCCCATTTATTTTGAATTAACTGAAATACTGGATATTTTCATTGTAGTGCTTTGGTTCTTCTTAGGTTCTTCTCCAAACATAGATTTACTGTTGTAACATTTAAATTTAAATTTTTACAAGGCCAAGAATATACATTATAACATATTTGATACAGGCATTTATAAGCAGCACCGGCATTGGCCTTATTGACAATATATGGTAATTAATATACAGGTGATTTCTTGCCATAGAATGCATTATACTCCAAAACCTTCCTGACTTGTTCAAGTCTCTCAACTTTCTTTATTATTTACCTATCTGACTCACACTTAATAGAGCATGGCTAATGTAGCAAAAGAACAATTACCAGAGAAAGCAATTAAAAAAAAAATAAATGAAGACTCTCTGTTATAACAAGGAAGGATTTTTTAGACTTTATCTCTAGATTTTCAAAATTATAGTTCTAGAGATTTCCAAGCAACTTAATGACACTTGAAAAACTCCTTCCTATAACAGGAAAACTGGTATTTCTTCTGTAGTTTTTCTTCCCAAATATCCAAGGGAGAAAGAAAGGAAAATAAATAATTTAGAACTGTAAGTAGCAGAGGTAGCTGAAAACTAAGATGTACTGTAATATCAGACTCAGGGAGCTTTTACAAAGAGAAGTAATATCTGGTGATAATGTAAGAGGCTGCAGTGTACAGCTGCTGTTCCGGCACAACAGCCTTCCTCGTGGAAAATTCCTGGGAGACGACTGCCTTTCCAGGCAGAGAACTCTGTCTGCTACAAAGACAGAAGTCAGGTAAAAATAAATAAATAAATAAATACCCTACAACGAGACCAACCAAACCACAACACTGCATTTTGCTTTAAAGATCTTATCCCAATCACAGTTTCTGAGTTTATTTTCTTAGGTATGGGGACATCCTTCACACTCCACATGAGTCACATGCTGGGAACTGAAAATCTGGCACCATTCGTGCTCCACCCACTTCAGAGAGTTCATCAGCCACAACAGCTGAGAAATCTTGCAACACAAGCCAACTTTGGGGCAGTTATCACGATTCCAGGTTTAGCGCGCAGGAGAGAGAAGATGACAATTCAGGGAAGTCTTAAATCCATTGGTACAAAGTGATATAAGTCCAAACCCAGTAAAAATACTTCAGTTTCCCATTCACAGGGAGTTTGTTACATACATTTCAACTGTTCACAGGAAATGAAAACTCCTCATTATTCTTAGTTTTCTGAAGTCACAGCAAACAGCAACATGCAAACCCTGTACTTTCTTAAAATAATAAAACTAAACAGAGCACTCAGTTTCCTCTTATTATCGGTTGAAAAATAAATAATCAAGACTGCTAAGAAACCCAGCAAATTCGTTGAATGGGGCCTCAGGATCAACACTTCATATAATAAAGAAGTCCTCTGTAAATATCAGGATATTACAACTATTTGCAGAACCCAGGGCCAGAGGGGACTTCTAGTCTACTGGCTCCAAATACAGACTTCAAACTATAATCACAGAATAAATCTGGTTGCAATAAACCTTGGGAAGTTATCTGACCCAATCCTTAAATTCCACAAAGCAAGGTCAGCTGCAGACTTGGTCTTGAATTGAATTGCACCAAAAATGCCAACAGAAAAAAGAAAAAAAATTAGAAAATTCATAGTATCACTTGAAAACAGGTGATGAATCAACCTTCCATGCCTCAGAAGTTACTGCCTGTATACCCTTCCTTCTTGCTTTTCTGCAAAACATGAGTAAAAAAAAAAAAAAAAAATCTCTGAAAGGAAGGGGTCGTTTTCTGGGATTTTACAGAACACAGGTAAATAGTCAGACCTTCTTCACTCTTCCAAAAAGATCAGTATTTTCCACAGAAGAGGAAGATCCTGCCCTTTCTCTACCATAGACTTACAATTTAGTTTCTCCATCACACTACCAGTGTATTAAAGCCACCCAAGGTGATAAAACATTTTCATATTAAAGTTTAGAAATAAAGACATTCATATTTTTATTGCAAATTCCTTTAACTCCTGCAGTTAAATTACAAATTATCCATCTTTTAATGTCATCTCTCACAGCTGGGAAAAAATCTAACCCTCTCAGGACTCAATCAGATATTCACATCAATTTGTGTAATTAACACTAAGCTTAATATCTCTCTTAATTATGACTGCAAACACTTTCTTAAAATAAATCAAACTCACTAACTTACAAAAACAAAACAAAGAAATCTAACACCATTTAAAAATGACTCACATAAAGCTTCGAGAAGATTAATTCAAAGCCTCTTAGGTATTTAGAAGAAAAAAATAGGAAAAAAAAAAAAAAGAAAGAAAAGAAGATCCATAAAACCTGAGGTTCAAATACCAGAAGAGTCTGCTCAAATTATTTGCTTATATCCCTTCAAGGTGCAAGTACTACACCAGCTCACCATGTGCCCCTAATTTACATGAGATCTTAATCCTGTCTTCCCATGGGTATTTCTTACTCCCACCCCAATGTACATGAGGGAGTGGATAATATTGTTGGAAAAATACACGAGGTTCTCAAATGTTTCCTGAAAGAAAGGCCCACCCCATCAGCAGAATTAAGGTCACCACATACATATTTTTCTACTCATAATTTACATTCCACCTGGTCTTCAGATAACGTCCCAAGGAACGACATCGTTTAAGCACACACACACACTATCCTGCAGAACACACCAGGAATGTGGCTGCTGGTGTCTCTGGATGATACATTAGGGTGCTCAAAAAATTGTTCAAGGATCTTACCCTCTCCCCGCATCAAATCTATAAAATGCCAAGCGCTCATTATGCACAATCCTCTAAGTACATCAGCTGTTCTTGGGAATATACATTTACAACATAATGAATTTCGGGGATATCTATAATTACAAAAATTATTGTTGTTTTAGAGTTATGCTTGTAGAGAATGTGGACATCACTGTAAACAAAAGGAAATAACGAAAATATCACTGATGTCACTGATCTCTCACAGCTCCACTGGCATCACCTTACTGCACAACACACCCCTGGTTATTCAATTATACACAGCACAGATACTTAAAGGCACAGAATTAACAGCGCTGTGTGATGCATTACAGAAAATGGTGCCACTTGAAAGGGACCCATGGTCAAAGCAATGCCGTTCAGTTTAAAGCATCTGTATCCTGCAGCCTTAGACCTTGCTCCTGAGCAGAGACAGTGATGTCTTTAGCTAATTAAAGACCTCGTTCCGTGAGCTCTTTGCCTGCCATAACCTGACCAGGGTCAGTAAGCAGGAACACCTGAAACTATAGCAATACAAACTATTTTCTAGATTAAAGTCATTCCCTAAACTATAGCAATACAAATTATTTTCTAGATTAAAGTCATTCCCTGTGGGATATCAAAGGAATTCAGACATTTTTTTCAAAGTTAAAATCAATTACAGTTACTTCAATCAAGAAACAAAATTCAGAAATGACCAAGGCACCCAAATGACAGCTGGAGTGGACTCCTGCCCATCATGGTCCTCCCTCTGAGCCATTTAACCCCAAGAAAGAAGCAGTAGCTGTTCAATCTGCTGCTTATTTTTCACATAGTAAACTTGCTTTTATAAGATAGCAGGTATTTACGTGTTCCTTACAATGGCACTTAAATTTTTTCTCTCAGTCATCTTAGTCTGGATAGAGGCAGAGAAGTTGTATCTTTTAGCAGTTTCCAAGTGCCAGAAAATATCTGGGAAATAAAATGTAAAATCCTTGGTTGTTTTATTATTACTTAGCCCTTAAAACAGATGGATACAACAACACTAGTCATTCTTTCCATTATCCTAAAATCAGACTATTCATCCTGACAAAAATAAAGCCTTACTTTCAGTTATTCACACAAAGTTATTTGATCTCTTCCTAGACTAAGATAATATCTTTACTGGTCATCTAATAAGATGACCAGTTTGAAGTCTTCTAGAACAGTGGGGTATCCCATTAAATTCTCAGCTGTAAAACGTAAGACTCAGGCTCCCAGAATTACCAGAGCTCCTCAGACAAACTCCTAAACTAGCAGAAGACCACTCAAAACTGAGCCCCCAAAAAAGTCCTTTTATTTAGTACAACAGATGATAGTGTTGAGGACATGAGAGAAAAGAAATGAAGAATTGTCTTTTGTGTTTCTCTACAGATTTGACTCAGGACTAAGATCAAGTCTACTGGATCTCATCAAGTAACTGTGCTCTGAAAGGAAACATAGAAAGAATTAAAAGAGGGATGAATGAAAGGGGAATATCAAGCTTTAAAGAAGCCTCTGTTCATTTCTGTCTCATTCCTACAAGCTCTCTTAAAATGCACATCTCAAGTTCCTCAAGGAAAGGAAAACCCAAACAACAAAACCCCTCAGAGCTCTTCAGGAAAGAAAATGTTTGTGCACGAACTTTGTTTTGACAACAGCAGGCATGGAAGGGTCATTTCTTACACAAAAATCACGATTGTTTCTTTACCAAACGGTCCCTCTACAGTTCATGGAATCCCACCCAGCAGGGCTTCAGCTGCCCAAGGTGGGCACAGGAGGGTTCACTGCCATCAGCAAAGGCCACTCCAGTTACTTTCAGTGTCTGCAATAACCAATATCCACACGTGGTGGCTAAGGGCTACTTTGTGAATACTAGGAAATGGAATAAACCACCACTTACAGACTTCACCGCTTGGTTAAATTCAAGGTGATTCTTCTTACCACTGCCTTTTTTCAAAGCACACATCTGTGATTCTTCTCACTGCCAGAATTAATGTGCACTGCATATAATGTGTTGTAAAGCAGGCAGTGCATCATTACCACCTCCTACTCAGAGCCATTTTAACCATAATCTCAGTATTTGGGTAGCTCCACTAATTAACAAACTACTATTACTGGAAAGATGAGATTTACACATTATTTCAAGTGGGTTTTAACAGTCTTTGAACAACAAATACTAAATTTGTTAGCAGCTTGCACTATTTTAGAAGAAAAAAATTACATGATTTTTCAAAACTCTAGAAACTGAGAAGATACATGATTTAATTAAAAACTGCATTTATATTTACGTAAAATTGGTTTTAGTTGTTTGTTTTGCTTGTTTTTAAAATAAATATTGGGCCACCTCCATAGCCTGTTTGCAATAATTGATTCTGGGTTAGAGCACCAGCATTTCTGACACTTCCTCTCCTTACCATTCCAAGCTGTGGCCTCATTTCAACTACTGTTGAAGACACAAAAGCAATGGTAAATTCTATTACCAGATTACATGTACATGGAACAACAAATGTAGGGATAGCCACGAAACAAGGTTCAAAATCCTGATTTGAGCAGTCACCTAAAAAGCAGTAATTACAAGAAAGCATAAGGCAAATAGAACTGTAACCTTCTTTGTACCCTCATAGGCAAATGATGTCATAATTTCCTCACTGCTCAATGACCTCCAGGTTTTTACAGCAGAAGACCACTCACAAGATGTTCAAATTTGTTTGATGTTTGATTTCACCCACGGAATTTTCAAAACAACGAAGACACCGGGTTTAAGGTTTTATGCATTCAGACTGTACAATGGGCTTTATCCAAGAGAAAAGCAAGAAGGTAGCATTGAAAAGTACTTTCATAATGGACTATTCATTCATCACTTAAATTATCTTTTTGCCTCTACCACCTTTGATAAAGTAATCTTAAGGAAAATAAAGGACCATAGTTGTATTTATTTGTTTATCTTACAGATTTGTATTGCAGGATAATTGTGGAATTATCATTACTCTCAAGGCAGGAATGCAATACATTCATTTGTTACCTTTGCATCAGAGTATTCTGTACTGTTCTGGATAAGAAAAATGTGGCCATCATACAACAGATTCAGACAGAATTTAGGTTTTAAAAATCACATTTTAATCTCCCATATTGATTTCTCAACCCACTATATACAACTTGTCTCGTTGCTGACTCCTACCTGACTGCAGCAAGGTCCTGGAAGGCCAAGCACAGGCCCCTGAACACGCAGTTCTAGCGCTGACTGCCAGGAACATCAGTTAAAACCTGGACTACAAAAACCACAGCCAACACACTTAGAGGTTCCCTTCTTCCCTTCATCATCACCCGTCTAGTTCCCATGCTCATTCTCCAAGACTCAGATCTCACAGTTTGTCCTGGTTTTGAAACATCACAAAGTTTGGATTTCTCAGTCCCATTACCACATTTCCAGAATGGCTTCAGGGCCAAGTCTGCTTCCAAAGATGACATTTTTCCTGGTTAGAGCTACAAAGAACTCCAGAATACACTAAAACCATTTTTTCTATGTATCTCTTCCTACATTCTGTACCTAAAAGCAGGGCTTTTTGGATGCAAAAGCATTTGTGTTTTTAAGGCAAAATAAATTGCCAAAAGAACAATGGAAAGCCTTCCAAGGACTTTCAATTCCAGAGCAGAATTACACTCCACTTGCTGCCTTCCCCTCCTCCCCTGAGCTACAGACATTCTTTGCAAAACTGGTATTAATAATGCAAAGAATAAAATATTTAAGGAACAAAGAAAGAGAGGGTTAAAAACACGAGTTCAAAATGTGCCCTAAACATCTAACAGGAGCAAATAAACAAAAAAGAAAGTCTTTAGGAAGCAGACAAAACAAAATACACAGACACACAAAAGAAAGTACTCTGCCTCCCCATATAAACAGCACATATATCCAAATTGGTCCAGAATTAGATCCTGCAAGCATTAAAAAAATCAGTCTCATCATGACATGTGCAAACAAAACTTTACTGAGTCATAAAACTCATTAAAATTAAGTAAGTTAATACTGCTCATTCAGAACCCAAGAACCCGTGCCTTTTTAGCTGCAACTTTCTGGGCCCTATAAGTGCACTAATTCTAAACTAAAACCTTTTTGTGTGTTTAATTTCTTTTACTTTGCAATATCATAAACCATCCAGTTGTCAAAATCACTTTGTAGGAAACAAATGAGCTTGGGAATTTTGCACGGTAAGAACAGATTGTTGAAACTGCATTCACTCAACATATATTCAGCCACAGGCATAGCAACTATATATACACAGTCATCTACGACTTTAAAAGATAGAAAGCCTTTTCTATCCATTTTAATAACATCTTCTGCATTTTAATTAACCTGTCCATTTAAGAAAGAGAAATTCCAGCTGTTAACCAAAGGCTACAAGAATATGAAATTCTGAAATGTCCTGAGTTTTTTCTGACATTATATAGCCATTAAAATATTTAATCAAGTCATTGTGCACCATTACTGAGATATTCATTTGGGCTAAATATGAACTGCTATTACAGAAACCTTAATTATACAACAACTGCTCTTTCTTCTCTTTATCTTAACATTACTTTAAGAAGCTCACTTGTATTGGAGGCATAAAAAAAAGAAATCATCAGGTACGTTACCCAAATGCTGCTGTTGGAGGTGTAGCTCCCAGAAAGGGAACACCCTGCCCAGGGACAGAGGCAGAACTTTGCTCCAGCACAGCCATGCTGCTGCTCCTGGGAGCAGGGGGACATCTCCCCATGGAACAGCCAGCACGAGCAGCTCCTGGGGCTGGAACTCACTTCAGATGCAAAACACAGCTCTTTTTGCCATCCTTTCTTCTCATAACACTCTTGAGTAATTTAGCTGAAAAGCTTCAGGACACCTTTTCTCCCTGTTTTTTGGTAGCTTACTTGTGAAGGCTGCTTGGTTTTAAACTAAATTCTTCCCAGCTGGGGTATGCTAATCACTGCTGGAGGAACAATACTCAGCTGATACCTGGGGCTCTGATGCAATTTACCTGTGCAGTCAGGTGCTGCAATCAGGCATCCTGCTTCCCATTCCATCTAACAGCTGCGGCTCTTCCATTTACACCACCTGTTCACAAAAACAGGCACAGGAAAGTTTTCTTGTGAAGACACACAGGAATACAAATTCATTCTTAATGGGACTATACCAAGCGTGATGTATTTATAGCAGGGGTATAACCCAGTGTCTTCGTTCTCATTGGATTCAAGCTTCTCAGTAAGGTTTTAAGAAAAGTAGTGAGATACTACTCAGTATAAAACTTAGAATAAAGTAAATAAAAGTCGTCTGGCTTTATGCTGTAACAGCTGTCATCCTTCTCAATAAGAATTTGGTCCACCACCTAGAGTTCCTCTAGGAACTCTATAATCAGGATGGATAAATTCATATTCTATGCTACACAGAAGAGGAAAGACGAAAGTCAATGCACACAGAAGTATCAACTCATTGAATAACTGGACAAATTGCTTTCACCTGTGCCATTCACACACCACCCTCTATAAATATACAGAAGTTCTGCATCTAAAAATATGGTCCTGATATAAGCCACAAACCACTTTTATTCTGTCCAAAAAATAAAAGATAATTTTGGAGAGGTTTACTATACTCAGTAGTGCTTGTTAAACCTTATTTAAAGCTACATTCCTAGAGCAACTCTTAATTCTCCAGTATGCACTGGCTAGTGAGATAAGGGTGGCAAGATTAATATTGTTCGCATAAACAGTAAAGGAAAACAGATTCAACAATTTCCTATCAATATCAAATGAGTTTGTCATTTGATAAACTCATCCTGAACACAAAAAGCAGATATCCTTAATATTAAAATGCATTCAACTCTGCTATTTCTCCTTAGAGGGCCCCTGAGTACGACAGAAGCCTCATTCGAAGAGTAGATACTAATTCCTGAGGTGAGGTACTACACAAGACATAAACTAGCTTTTCCTCTTGCAGGCAGACGAAACCTTGCCAAGTCACACTTACTCAGAACTCCCCCCTTAAATTGTTCTCTACATCCAGGTTCCTCTTCTGATTAAAAAGAATGACCATTCTACATGCCACTTTTTGTCTGCGTCAGCAAAATAAGCTACTCTTCTCCTTCACCCACTTCAAAACCACAGAAATAGCAGAATTATTAAACTGTTTATGCTCATGCTTCGTTTTTAAAATAACGCAGCAAGCCTGGATGCCAGACAGCAAAGACCAAAGCGGGTCATTAATATTGCAGATATTCCCAAGCCAACACATTTTGTTGCAACATCTCCACGCCCACTCGAGCCCCCCCGGGGTAAGCAGTACGCACTGAATAGTTTGACAAGGCAAACACCCGGGTAGTGCCAGGAGGAGACAGAAAAATCCGAGTTCCATCGCCTCCTCCAAAATCTCTGTCCCCGGCTCACGTTACATTTGCCAACAGCGACACCTGGTGGCGCGGCGCGGCGCCGGGCTGCAAATCCCGTCCTTCCCGGGTAAATCCTCGTGTGTCGCCGCTGCAGTATCGTGAGGAACAGCGCGTACACTCAATTTTTCAGTCTGTTTGGTATCTCAAATTAAAGAGAACACGATGTCGCCTGAGAGTATTTACGAGATGTATATACAGGCTTTGCGAACTGCAGCAGGGCTGGGGCTGCAAAGATCTCTCGGTTCTTGCTCGCACTCCAAATTGTCCAAAATGAAATGTTTCACGCAGAAAGTCGGGACATGAGCTCAGAGCAAAATTTCCGCGACTGTACATAATTATTTTGCTCAACTACAATAGTGTAAAAAGCAGCCATCCACAGTAATAAAAATACAGTTGTTTTGGTTTCGAGTAGTTGGAGATAATTGTGTAAATATTGTTGCAATTTTTAAAATACAATACAAAATATCCAGAATACTCTTTTTACACTAGTATTTATCCACTAAAGTAGTTAAGGTGTATTATCTTCTTTTCATACTGTTTTTAACACACAGAGTTCCATGCTACGTATGGATCTTATGCAAATGCTCTTTGATTTCAAATGAGACTTTGCATACTAAGGAGTCTATTTTCCCATCAATGCAGAAGAGATTTACGCACATAAGTCCCATTACCATTAATGGGACTCACCCACATAAATCCCCTGCACATTGATAGACCCTTAGGATTTACATTGAAATGGGTCCTTTAGAGCCATTACAATGTCAACCTTTTGCCAGGATTTTGCGTATTAACAATACTAAGCAATACGTGGCAATCTTAATGTGTAAAATCCCAGCAAAAGCACAACACAGAATGATATGAACAGAGCAAAAAATTCTCACTCTTATGCTGTTCAAAGATGATCTCTAATTATTCTTTACCTGTCCATATTCCTATTGGTTGTTTTCCATCATTACTTTCCTTATTAAGAATCCTACCTTCTATTTCCCATGACTATCTTCTTTCCCTGACAAGCACTGCTCAAAATCTGCTCTAAAGCATCAGGGGAAGAATATGTTTCTATTTTTCAGCTGAACAACTTCCCTTCCATTAACTTTCCTTTTAGTTCTTTTAGTTTGTTACAATATCTTGGCTTCCTTTTTTTTTTTTTCTTTTTTCAACTGGTAAACCTACATTATAAATGCAGTATTATAAACTCAATGGCTTAAGCACAGCAAGTAAGAAAGATAAGTAGACTAAAACAGCATAGTAGCAGTACTATATTTATTTGTATGCAGGGAAGAATAATTCTCCAAATACACCACAGTATCAGTCTGTCCCTCAAGGCTATAGCAAGAAAAGCAAGGTCACCTACAATCCCATAGGTTGTTAAAAACCACCACATATTACCAAACTAAGTTCAGATGCCACCAAAAAAGCAACATTTATCACCTACACTCTCAGAAATACTTGCAAAGGCTCCATTTTCCATACATACAAAGGCAGTTCAACTCTTAATTTGGTGCCTAACTTTCCACAGATTCACATGAGTGCTGTGGTGCTTAAAGAGAAATTAGAAACTAAAATATTTCTACAGAACTTTATCTACCAGTAACTTGATTGCTGAGCAATTTACTTTATATAATGACAAGTTTACATGGCTGTTTGTCCACTCCTCATTGCCACTATGACATGATCAAGAAGCAGGAGGATATACTTGATGAACAAGAATATTTCTTTTACTTGAAAAAAATCTTAGGCTTGATTCTTTGATATTTAATCTTAAAATTGTATATTAAAAAATGTTTTTGGAGTTGGATTTCACTGCTAGTACTTTACCATTCAGGAGGCACTAAAAGCACTGAACTGCTACGTGACAGACACCAGGACAGCTACACCACAAATGGGACCACCAAGTCACTTCAGTGCTGAAAGTCTTTCCCCTCAGTACTAAACAGAAACTCCTAATTTAAGTTACGCAAAACTTAACATCCGGATAACAGGCTGCCACTGCTGTTGGAAATGTACACTCCCATAATAAGACAGAAATGGTGATGCAACCAATAACTAGTTTACATTAATAAAGCAAACAATTCTCATTTTACAGGCAGGGATGTTCAGGCCAAGAACCCCGCTCAGGGCGACCAGCAGCAGCTCCGGCACCCGGCATCAGCCACTGCTTCCTGATGCTTATGGATACATCACTGCTGCAAAGCAATAAACATTCAAAAGGCTCCTGCCACTATTTCAAAAAGAAAATTGCTTTACACTGTAGATTTAGGATCTGTCTTCCACATAACACAAAAAATGTAAGTAAATAAATAAATGAATAGAGAGAGCGAGCGAGCACGAGAGAGCACACACAAAATACCGGATAAGTAACCATGGTGATTCCTGATCTCACATGCAGGACAGAGTATCTACATTGTATGTGACCTTATTCTGCTCCACACATGAACTAAGACTTCACTGGCTTCAGCATCAGGACTAGGATATTTCACGATTATTACAGGATCAGGCTCTTAGGACCAGATCTCCGAAGTTAATTATATATTTAGAAAAGTGAGAGTTAAGCAGGCAGATATTTTTGTGAATTTGTGTCTTAGTGAACAAAACCAAACAGCAACAATAAAACCACAAACAAAACCACACCACAACCAGGTACTGTGGTCCAGATCCACAAAAGAATCAAATCTCTGAGAGAGTTTATATATCATTTAAAAGCCATACAACTAAAACCTGCAGAAACATTGCCAGCATGTTTTCCCCAAGCTTGGCAAATCATCCCTTATTTCTCACGAATCAAATCAGGCCAGATTTTTCCTTATTCTTCAGCAGGCCTAATTAGGATCCTGCCTAAATAACTGTGTGGTTAAATCTCCATGCTGGTCAACGGCGTGTTCAGAGTGACCAACACACCTACAGGTCACTCTCCGTACTTTGTGATGGAGCTCAAGAGATCCTCTCCTTTCATTTTAAGAGAAAACACAAGATGGTGCTAGAGGTGGTAATGCTCCTTTTAATGCCGCATTTCCACCATTAGAGCCCTGTCCGGATTTTGTAGAAGTAGTCATCATCTGTTAGAGGAGGTTTACACTCCCATATCCCAGATGAGGGGTCTATAATCACCTGGTAATGTGCTAGCTGCCAGTACCACCCATTCAAATTTAAATTGCTCTATTTTGCCAACATATCATGATTCAGCAAATGGAAAATGTTTTCATTTGGGAAAGCCCTAGTTTGGGAGGGGCAGATCAGGTCCTGAACCTCAGATGAGAGTTTACTTGCTGACTGAATGCAACAGGAACAGGACAGATCAGAACTGACTTCCAGGACTTAGTTGTTCTATATTGTAGCTCAACGAGCCCACAAATTAAAAAACATCAATTAAAACAAAAATGCAGGTTATAATGGGTTATTCTTGCTTTTGCCAAGCAGCTCTGCTTGTGTAAGAAAAACACATAATTGACACTGTCCAATTGTCCTGACTCAAAAGAGCTTTGCATGAGCTCCAAACAGACCTTAACTTGCAGACTATTCGGGGCCTGGAGTTCAGAAACCCACTGTAAATCTTATATTCATTAAGTTCTGCTCATCTTCCTGGCCAGAAACAGCCCAATTTCTCCCTTTCCCAATTACCCACCTTTACCCAGCCCTTGGAACAATATAATTTTTCCCATAGCTGGATCAGTCCCTCCTGGAGCTGCAAGAAAACTGCAGTTTCAGTCCTCAAGCCTCTTCCTCCTCTTGATACTGAATCAAGCCCAGGGAGAGAGAGAAGACAGAAGGGACAAGGACCAGCTTAGAGCTGAAGAACAAGGCAGCCACCCTGAACTATCAGATTTCTTCTGTTGTCTCCTTCCTTTCCAAATGGGTTCAGTTCCTGCTTCCTTAGGGGGAAGCACAGGAGTCTTGGCAACAGGCCTGAAGAGCTGCTGCACTCAAGGAAAAAGTAGCCAAAAGCACTCCTTTGGCTTGTTCAGGTTAAAGTGTGCATTGCTCCCACAGCCTGAAACCTCCAACCTCCGTTCAAAGCAGATTAATGAGAAGAATTTGAGAGTTAACAGAACAGGTCCCAGCGGCTGAAATGACATTGCTCAGGTTCAGTTGTTATCACTCATGATAGGATCTCCTGTAATCAGCTGCTTCTATAGCCAACTTCATCTGTTTCTAATGACTGTGTAACAGCACTAATGTACATCTCTGCTGGTTTATTTTTTTGTATTTTTGCCACAAAGCAACCTTGCTGTGATGACACAGCAACTATATTTAGTTCCTGCTCTGTACTAAAGTATAATGCTCAGCTAAAGTTTTTACCCTCTCTGTCATTGTGTAATCTATATATAAAACTTTAAATACAGTTTCTTGCCAAAAGGCAGGAGGTGGTGATATTTCTGTAGCTATAGATAGTAGTTACCATGCACTCAGAATTACACTTGTATTAAAAAAATGACACACATTACTGTTGCACAGTGAACTTCTTTGATTTACGTGTCATCTTCTTAATTTTACTAGTCAAAATACATTTTTAGCTATTGTTCCTCAACAAAAAAAATGTATATTACTAATGCTAAGGTTGTGATGTGAAGTGACAGAAGCCAGGAAAATTCAAAGTTACATCTGACACTGTATCCTTTGCTCACACCGCTGGGTTAAGACAAGACAATGGCTGTCTGCACTTCCAAGTTCCCAGGCTTTGTTAAACATGTATCATAACCTTCACATTCATTTAAAACGCACCTCTCTCCTTCTTTCCTTAAAAAAGGGATTTTAAAAGTGGTTTTGTTCCTTGATATAATTTGTAAAACATTGAAGAAACGGAAGAACAAGCAATAGATATTGCTTTAAAATTCAGATATTTTATATATCATTTTAGATGCATATTGCACCACCTTAATGGTATACTAGGTACAATTCTGCACTGCAGAAAATCACGTTTCAAGGCTCCATGTTTCTTCCCAGTTCTTTACGTTTTTGTGACATACAATGAAGGGACTTTCCAGCCCCAAACTGCACTGTCAGCAAAGACTTCCAACACCTCCCTGGGAGCCTGAGACGGGCTCTCCATGGAAGACAGAGGAAGACTGGACCAGAATTCAGTGCTGAGAGACTGAGTTGGATTCACCACTCTCCTTAGATGTTTTGTGATGCATTAAGAAAAATCCCCTGGTTTCCACATCCAAGGACCCCACAATAAAATGGGAAGGTGGGGCACTGCAAGTACAGGCACAGACAGTGAGGTGCCCAGACAAGACAGTGTGGGGAATCAGGTAGGAACGAACAAACCTAGAATAAAGTGCCTGGCTGTGGAAAAGTACTGTTCAGTTTTATATTCTGCTGTATCTAAAATCTTGGTCATTTGTACAACACTATTATCCATAGGTTTTCAATATCTGTGAAATTATTTATTTATCATCAAAATACTACCAGTATGAGACTAGATATCAGTGGAGAGCAGATAAATGAAGAGTTGCCCATGGCCATTAAAATTTCCGTGGCAGAATAAAAAAATTGAAGCAATTTCTGCTTCTTTTGGCCTTTTCACATGAGGACTGCAGCTGCTAAGAATGTAAAAACTGAAAGAATCCACGACTTTCATGAAGGTCTTTGATTATATTACAAATTTGATCAAAAACATTACAGGAATAACCTAATGAAACTGCAAGCACACACACACACGGAGCTGACGGAATCAAAGTTTCCTTACACACTGTAAGCTTTCCTTTCACAAGCAATCCAGTACCCACAGCAAGTATTTGCTACCTACAGTTATTACATCAGTATAATACACATAACAGACCGTAAGTTTGGAATCCATCAATGTATTTTACTGCATTAATATCTCCCAACTTTTACACAATATCCCATTAAAATTACTATGTCTAGCTCTTTATTTTAGTGGTATGATGTGACAGATCTTAAGGAATCTGTTCCAACCCAGCAACTCCTACTTTCACTCCCACCCAAACATTCAATCTGTGCATTACAGCTACTTTTCATTTTATAACTCCTCTCTTTCATTTATGTGTAATAGGCTGAATTTACACGGCAAGTTTCTGAAAGCAAGCAAAAAAAGACGTTGCTTATTCTGTTTTAAATCAAATACATTTTAACTTCACTCTCTGCTGCAAATCCATTCAGGGTTTACACTGACTCAACAATTTCCTATATCCACTTTTGTATGCTACCAATCCCCCCATACATTCTCTTGCATACGGAGGCTATGCTTTTTCCATAAACAGAGACAAATATACTTGACTGAAAAAAACACTCAAAAGAACTCTTATTTTGCAACATTTTTAAGCTGAAATTCTTCAAGAAATTTATACAAAACCAAAATGACACCTCAGCCCCTCGCCATGTGCATTTAACAAGGGAAAAAAATCCAGATTACAGTTTCTGTCTCTTATTTTAATTTTTCCCTGCTTCAAATACCACAACATTTTCCAGACATTATTTATTCAGTAATCTGCATATCTGTTCTACAAAATAGTTTCCAAATTTCCCTTTAGTCCACGTTTGCTGCCCACACATTTGCTGCTTCTAACTGACTTGCACTGAAAGCAGCGTGTGTAAGAAAATTCACACCTACCTGGCCTGATGGACACCAGAGAGGCTGCACTGCAAAGCTTCAATGAGAAAAGCCTCAGAGATGCTCAAGCAGAGGAAACAGGACACATTAGAACACAAGAGCTGGTAAAACAGACAGAGGTCTCACAAGGATTTGCTTCCTTAAACTGTAGAAGGGCATTTTTTGCACAAGGACAGGGTTTATGTTTTCTGAATGCATAAATCAATAAAACTCAGCCACCCTCAGGTTTCTGACCCAAGAGATACCATCATACACTGTCAGACCCATCAACAATGCAATCATGATGGAACTTAGTCTAATATTCTTTGATGGAACTTAGTCTAATATTCTTAGTCCATTACATTTGATTTTTGAAACAAAGAACAGTGAGAATTCTTATCACGCATCTTGCTAACCACAGAATGCGCAACAATGATCACTTCACACAGCAAACATAAATCCTAGAAGTGGACAAATACAATCTTAGAAGTGGACAAATATTTCCAGAGCTCTTCACACAGCTGTACCACCTCCCATTAGATTCAGAAGTATTTTACTGACAGTACGAGATTAAGCTCACGGATCTGCAAGGTTAAGTTAGGAAAATAGTGCCACGTTATAATTAGCACATTTCCACAACACACAGAAGACTTGCACAGCCTGATAAAAAGTCTTTCGTTTATTATTGCCCATGACTCTATCCTGCCTTAATCTCCTGAATTGAAATAGAACCTTTGATTGTGAGGTTGCCAGTCAGACATTATTTTCCTGGTACAATCATTTCTCTGCACATACACAAGGCTAGCATAAAAATACTGTTCTGCTTTCACAGATAAAAAGGCACAGAAGCACCTAGAATCTCCACTCAAGAACTGGGTCTGTACTGTCTTTATAAACAGACACCAAAGCCATCAGTCAGTGGCCTAGAAAGCTCTCAGATGTACACAGCAAGAGAGAAACACAAGACAGTGTAGAAAAGGGATATTAAAAAATGAACAAAGTTTAAAAAATCTAAAAGATATATTCTTGGTACATCACAGCATTCTTCAGTTCGAAATAAAAGGAACAGGAAACATCCCTATAAACCCCTGGTCTAGAACTTGGATGATTTCAACCAAATTCTATCCCTTAATACTTAAATAAAGATTCTTGCAAACAGGAATCTAAGATGCAGTTATGTACATAAAATGTATAATGTGCATAAAATGCAAGATGAGCATGACAGGTTATGATCTCAAAACTAGTTGTGGTGTCTGTCTAAAAAGACTTACCTGACACACAAACAGGGAAAGAACTTTACACCACCAGTTTGTGCTTGCCCTTCACTTTAACAGATATTATTTGACCTAGGCTCCAAAAATGCCTTTTCTTTGATTAGCTGAAACTGATTGTAGAATTAGTAAAATTCAGCCATAGCTATCCCAAGCATTAAGGCAGCAATTTAGCACCAGGTGCACTCTGTTTCAAACAGAGGGGCTCCACTGGCTTATGCACAGTTAAGGAGTTGGATTAAGAGGCTACTGGAGCTCCAGGAAGATGCTGCCACTCTAAAGGACTTTTCCTGCTGCCTCTCGAAGCACCTGGCTGCTGTTACACAGCGCTAAGGAACAATGGCTACAAGTAATTTACACCACAAAAAACTCCTGCCATTTTTACCAGAAACAGATACTGCAATCTACCACAGACTGTCCTTGTGGCATGGATGTGATAAAGCAACAGAACTCGGGATCTTTCTGCATGTAATTCACTACCAGTCAGAATCAACCACTTTGATTTAACCCACTTTCTTTCCAAACAAGAACTGCAAACATTTGAAAATATTTTTTCATAATTCTTCAGAGACCAGACCTGGGACTGCTCAGAAGATGGCGTGGGCAGAGGTGCCATTGTGGCTTCTCTGCACATCATGGCACAGGGAATGACTCTGTCTGGAGCCTTAGGCATCCCTGTGAGCAGGATACTCACTGGAAGAATGAAGAACGAATGATATCCAACAAAACACAGTGCCCTGTATGGCTGTTCTAAATATCCCCCCTTTTACAGACTGACTGCAACAAAGCTATTTAACACAGAGTTATGTTTTTAAGATGGAAGGGATGCCCTACAGAAAATCAGAAATAGCATCTTCAGGGCTACAAGCACTTGATGCTGAAAAGGACATCCCTCAGCATTAACATAACATCAATGAATGCACATCTTCCACTCCCTGAATAAGTTAGAAAGGATCACAGTGGAGATCTCTGAGGTGAAAAGCAGTCTAGCAGTGTGAAAGCCTTGCAGCAAACAGTACTTTTACATCTGAACCCTATTTCAGATCAAGTTTTTTTCAGAGGGTGGTTACAAGACACCTTTCTCCTATAGTTCTGCTCTTATCTTCCAGCTATCTAAGTCTGAGGACAAATTGTAAGTAGAGAACAATTTCATGTTGCTGCTGGTGTGCACTTAAAAACAGAGTCCCTGAAGAAGCTGAAGCCACAAATATTCATCTGAGTGTCTCCCAGGTCTGCTTTATCAACCAGGAAAATAAAAAGACTACAACCCATGGTACTACTGTGCCACAGATTTTATGATCTTTGAATAAAAAAATAACAGCTAAATAGCAAATTGTCCATTTAAAAATGTCTTCCCTATGTAACAAAACTACAAGGATAGCATTGGAACCCTTTTTTTTCCCCCAGCTGGCAGGAAAGGGAAGACAAAATATTAAACCAGGCACTGCTGTTATGGGCAATGGCCACATTACTGCACTTACTCTCTACAATGAATTCCAGTGCTCTGTCCCTCAGAGGTTTTGTTCTACTCAAACCAAAGGATAAAACTAGCAGAAAATATTTTAAAGCAGTTTATCCAGACCTCACTACTCTACAGGATGGCACAGTTTGCAAAGAAATTTGCAAACAAAAAGATAGTTTTAAAGACTAGTTCGATGAAAACTTTTTGTTTCAAGTCTTGTACATTTTTAGTCCCTGAGTGGATTACAATGGGTTACATAAAGTAATTTATTGGACTATTTTGTAGAGAGAAATACTCCCCAAGAACACCTCTTTCTGTACCACCCTTCATATACCATGAAATGTTTGCTACCCACAATCAGATCTGACCAAATGACTAAAGGGAATGTCCTTGTAAGTGCTCAAAATTACATCAAGAATTTTCTGAGGTATTTTGGAGGTATTCTATAAATCCACAAGCAATAAGCTGTTTAAAGAAACCCACAAAAGATCACACAAAACCCCCATAAAACACACTTTATCTCACAGTTCATGCTGAACAGCAGATTTTGTATTCATTACAGACCTGGCTACACCAAACTCACATGTTTTGGGAATGCTGTAAGTACAACAGTTCTAAGTGACCACAACGTTATCTATACTTGTACTTAAATGCATTGATCCTGCTGTCCCACCCCTAAACTACCACCAGAATTTTGGAAGCATCCTGAGATGTTTAGGGATGGACTTCACGGACTAAAAGAGAACACTGTGCAGGTTAATTAACTTTTCAGAGATCAGCAGTGCCACAACACCCCCAGCCCACCCACCTGGTGTCACTGAGCATTGGCAGCAGAAAAAACAGAACCAGGATTGTCCAGCAGCACTGCAGCCAGACCCTGGTTTGCTCATCAGTGCCTGAGTGGGAAATCTCACTTTCAGTGTTTCGGAATAGAAGCTTGTATTTCTTTTAAGTTCACCACACTGTGTGGTAAAAACAGCCAGAAAAATCAACTTTAAAAAATTGCCGTTTTTAGGATAATGTGAACACAGACATCAATTTCAACTGAATGCAGCAATCAGCCCCGGGACAGTCAATATAAAAGGTGGTCAGGACCCTGAGGAGAATACCTGGGCACAGGGACATGGAAGGGTTAATGCCCCTTCCTTATCTCAACAACACCCACCACTCTTAGAATTTCTCTTATCTCTTCTTTAACACTCTATACTCATTCCAATTCCCACATATTTCTGTAGCCTTTTTCTCCTTTATCTCTCTTCAAGGGACTCCTTTTAGATGCGACACTGCCTAAATCTGCATTTTCTTATGCTCTTTATGAGAACCCACTTCTCATAAGCCGCTATGTATATTCACTAAGGCTGAGTTCACTTTTAGCGTTCAGTGACAAAAATTTATCTGGAAAGAAAAGTGTTTCCTGCAGGCAATGCAGAACCCTAGTGGGCACATGAGACCCAGGAACTATTGTCCTTTTTTCCTACCTCTTGCTGTTTAAGATGATAAAAAAAAAAGGCCACTGAAAAGTTGGATGAAAATCTTTTCCCATCCCAGTCCAACTCAGTCTGATTAAACACCCAAACCATGTCACTAAACATCTTAGGCTTGGGCAGTAGAATTATTGATTATATTCAACAGTCACTTCAATGGATACAGCAGCTGACCCATGGTGCTGCTAACCTGTCACAATGTACATTTCCTTCTTCAGTTTGTGCTGCACTGGATTATGTTCTCTAACAGAGGAAGTACTTGTTAACTCACTAGATAACTTCAGTCCCTGATTTTATTGTGTCATTACTGTAAAATCCTCTCAAGGACTAAAATCAAAGACTATAAAAACTATGCATATAAATTAAGTATATATTTATATACATTCTCAAAAAAGTAGCATTCTTTTGTTGCTATGAGCCTCTCCTGTAACAAAGCCTTCCCAACAGATGATTAGAATGATGGAAGACATTTATTTTAAAAAAATACTGCAAGTAATTTATTATGCTAATTCCTCATACCCTAATGCAAAACGTGCTTGAGCTTGAAAAGTACAAGCATAAAACTTGGCAGCTCAAAATCAGGCACAGCTGAAGATTCAACCCATGTTTAAGAGCCTTGCAGTGGTTTACAAACATTCAGCCACAAATGGAGTGCTGTTACTGAGTGCAACTCCATCTAGGGAAAAGTTTAGAGAGTATCCACAAATATACATAAATAGTAGAGAGCAAAGTCAGAGCTCCATTCAACCCTCTCATCCCAGTTCAAGCCATTTGTACTGCTTACACACCCCATGAGAAGGAAAAGATTACATCAAGAAAAGTCTATGTTCTCTACGTCCCATATAATTCTGAATATTTATATTTTGATAGGTCACAAAATTTCTTGAGCAGGCTGGTGCTGCACTGTGGTAAGAACGTAGTAAGAGGACAGGACTCGATACACAGACAAGACCATGAGGGACCCTGTCTTGCTCTGTTATTGCTTCATTTGTTAAATAATCAATTAAAACCCATTAGGGTTGACAAAGTCTTTGATGAAGACTATGTCTTAAATTTTAAGAGGGTATAAAGGAGAAAGAACAGAAAACAAAACAAAGATTAATTATGATTTTAAACAGGGGAGGGAAGGAGACAATTATTCAACCAAAAGAAGTGCCCTTTGATATTGGAATGCCAGCCTGGGAAAGCACAGATTCTTACGTTATCTGAATGACATGATCCAAACCAAGTCAACCACTTTTGTCTTTGTTTCCTCACTCAGCAGTACAAAAGTTTCCCATTAAGGCACTGTATACTGTATTTCTCAGAGTAGAAAGTCTGAAGTTCTGCTAAAAATATCACAGAGCAGAATCATTAAAAATTGACAAATTCCTTCATCCATGATAAATATATGAAAAAAATGGTGAACAATTACAAAATATGCAGCAGTGGCAGCTCCAGAAAAAGTTTTTTGGAAATTTTCCATGTTTGCTATTTTATAAGTCAGTCATTAGGAGGCAGCAAATGGCTCAAAACCATGTGAGAAAACAAATCCTGAAGGAAATTGAAAGTGAATAGGATGGTAAGAACTAGAAGTGGGAAATTAATTCAGCCGTAAAAGTTACTTTTTGACATTTTCCATTTCAATCAGATGTGAGGGTACGTAGAAGAAAATACTTTGTAAGTTATTTGTTAAATAATTTGGCATCTCATTAATGGAAACCACACTCGAACTTTATAAGGTTGACTTGGGATTTTCAGTAATGTTAAAAATCAAAAGACTTATCGCAGCCTGTTTTGCTATAGTCTGCTTTTTAGGTGGATATCACAACATTGTCCACACATATGCATAAGGAACACAAAACAAATCATGTCTCATCTCATTTCATCTAAAACAAACAGCTTATAACTGAAAGTTCAGAGTTCTACGTTATTTACAAGCTTTGTCTTTCAAAGAAAAATTTAAAATCCCCTGTGATTTTACCAGGGCTTCATTAGCAACAATAATCAGATTTAGTCAGTAACATTCTTACCTCTCTCTTCCTACCAGAATACAGCACAAGTCAAGGTAAAAATAACATGAGAAGCTTTCTTAAAAATAAAAATAAACCCCAGAGTTTCTACTATGAGTGCCAACATTTCTGTAAAATTGTCAGTCATATTTTATATTGTGCAACCAGGAAGCTGTTTTTAAATGCATTTATATCCTGAATCAAAACAGAATTGGAAAGAGAGAAACATTTTATATTCTAAGCAAGCCTGTAAATAAGAAAAGATTAAAATATGGGCTAGGCTTGCTCACATCATTGCATATGACATGTAAATTAATGTTTATTTCACAAGCTGTTTTACCTTCAACACAGGACAATGCACTTATCTCTATCTCACTAAACAGTTATAGTAAGTAACAGAGATGATAAGCATTAAACCACATCAATATTTCTCATTAATAGATTCATACAGTTGTATAGCATTCTTAATATACTGAATTTGCAATTAATCAAACATTCTCAGCTTTTTCATATTAATCATAAAATACAAATAATAAAAACAAGGCATAAACTTACTATTTGTTAGGTGTTCACACTGTCCTGTGGTCTGAGTCAATGGGAAATAATTACCCCTAGGAAATCTGGTAAGCAGAAATACAATAAAAATAAATATTAGCATGCCAAAAAGAATAAATTCAGCTTTCCTGCAAGTATTTTTCCTCATAATACTTCACAGGCAACGTTAAAAAAAAAAAAAAAGGAAAAAGAACCACAAAAAGCAAAGTTGAAAAAACATATATACACATTTAAAACATAGTCCAGCAGTGTTCAAGGATCCTTGCCTCTCAAACTTTAAAGCAGCACAGACAAATGTTGAGATGCCTATAATAGAACAAAAATCCAAGTTCTCAGTCACTAGTTACGCAGTATGTGTCAGTAAGGAAGACAATTTCCAAAATAATGATTAATGTATTATCCAGATTTTTTCCTCTCTCTCTCTCTTTTCCCCTTCCCATTCAGGTTTTTCTTCTTATAAAATGCACATAGGTTTTTTCTTCCCTGTACCCTGACTCAGGCCTGGCTTTGAAATGCATTTCAATCTCTCAACACAGACTGCTTTCACTGCATTTAGAGTCCCACCAAGGCCCAGCTTTAAAAGCTACTGATTCTTTTTTTCTTTAGCCTTCCTCACAAAGGAAGGGTATTTTGTAAATTACCAGCTCGTTCAGATCAACAAAAGGTACTTTCATAGAAAGCCCCATTTGATTTTGCTCAAATTTGATTACAAGGATGGAGAAAAGGAAAGGAAGTCAAAAAGAAAAACCCCAGATGGCTTTTTCATTCATCTCAGTGAATGAGCTTTATCTGTGCCTTTTGAAACTGTAGCAGTGGAAAAGCATTTCTGTTGGCTTAAAAAACTTGACAAAAATTATTGGTTTGCCATTTCTCATGTAACTGCCATTGGGAACTGGATGAAAAGACTTTTTCATGGGATCGCCTGCTTGGATCAAAATAATGGAGATTAGGTATTTCATTATAAATTACAGTGGGAGATAGAGCAGGCTGTCATATTAATAGCAACCTGCTCATGGCCTTCAATGGTAGCTATTCTCCTAGACAAAGGACCAAGGGGGTTGTCTATTGAACTTGTACTTTAGGCCTGATCAATTTTCTATCATCAAGGCAAAAGGTGAGGTGACTAACAAAAGAATTCACACATGACTGACCTCATAAGCCTATAGATAAAACAGCTTAAAGAAACAAAACACATCCTGAAATTATGGGTGATAAACTGTATAAAGGGAAAAGAAGAAGAGAAATGATAGAAAAAGGGAGAGAAAGAGCACGTGGTCTATAATTCTCCCTCCCTTCTTAGGTGAATGGACATATTAAAAGCTACTTGTTTTCAGCTGCAGATAATTGCAGCCTTTGCTTTGCCATGTTCTGCCTTAAATCCTTCCATGTACTTTTTCGTCCAAGACTCTTCCAGTAATTTCATTCACGAGTAACCACGGCACCGAGTTTAATGTAGAACTTCCCAGAGCTGTAGCTGCACACAGGATTACACAAAACATCACAGGCAGGAAGGTGTCACACAGGCATTACAGTTATAATCAAATTACAGGAATAGCTATGAACCTTTGGGTCGCTATCCTTTTATACAAAACCTTGCTAATTAAGGTAAACTTGGACGTCTGAGCTACATAAGAACAACACCTCACAGAGTTTGAAAGTCTTGACACATTTTTCTTTCATTAAGATGGCACACATTTTTATACAGAGTGAAAAATGGCATGTAAAATGCTTGTAATATATTTAGGTACCCTTACAAGTGTATTTGAATTTTTTCCCCTGCTTCCTAGGAGATGAAGACCCTCCTACATCATCAGCATTGGGCTTTGCTGATCAGCAAGAGATACAGAGGGTGAAACCTTCACTCTCCTGAAGCCAAATACATGGCAGCAAAATATTCTCTGATCTCTGTCAAGATCAACATTCCCTCCAGTTTGCTGTACAGGTAGGAACTCAACTACCCAGAATGCTTTTACGGAACTATGGTTCCAATTACATCTTGACTCTGTAGCAATTTCCCATAAGCTGTTAAAACGACATTTTCTAAATAGGACAAACCTGCAGAAGCATGCAAATACTTGTATTTGAAGGCCAAACCATGAGCTAAAGCAGCTGAGAGCCCCCCTTTCAGCCAGCTAACAGCAGGTCGGGTGTAAATGGCACCCAGTCTGCCTGCATCACACCGGGGGAGAGGACAGCAGTCTAGAATTTGGTTTCAAGCTCCAGCTACACAACCACCAAGAAGCTGGTGTGTGCCAAGTTTTCTGAGCTATTTAGGAATTTCTCCTTTTAGCTGTAGCACTGCAGTGATACTGCAGTTTCAGAAATGAAGCTAGTCACTGACTCATGGCCCTTTGCCACAGATCGCAGATCCACCTATCAGCACAGCAGTATTTATGTAAAGACACTGAAATAATCCAGGCTAAAAAGGAGCACATTTTAGTGAGCTAAGATTCCAAAACAGCCAGGCAGAACACATGGGAGGCTACAAACTGGGGGCAGGGGAGGAACTTCTGAGCCACAACTTTGCTGCAGAAGCCAATGGACTGTTGAATCACAGGGTCCTACTGAAAACAAACATACATTCATTAGAACACAGAAACATTAAATAACTCATTGTAAACACATTCTGGAAGCAGAGACAAGATGAAGACAAGCAATAACAGCAGCAGTTTGTGTTAAGTTTTGGCTGCCAGCACAAAAAACAGAATCGGTGACAGAGCACACACCCCCCCCCAGCAGCTGAGATACAAGAGATCATTGCTGAAGCCCTAGTGGTAATGATATCTTTCCATTATTCCAGAGATCTACTGGTGATTACTAAATGATTAGCAATTAATCCCAACTTTATGTCCGCTGTGAGGGGCTCTACTGAGTAGTTACAGAGGAAAGAGCTCTTGTAATCATTGTAGATAGCTCTCTGAAAGTATTGCCTCTGTGCTCAGTGGTATTGAGAAAGACAAATTGAATATTAAGAGCTATTTGAAAAAAAATATAAACCAGGCAGAAAAACACATTTTGTGACAGCATCAACATCGTTTGAGTACCCCATATTAAAAGGCAGGAGCAAGGCAACATGTAAAAAACCCACATAGATATGTGTCATTTTCAGAAGTCATTCGGGCAAGCACTGACTGCCACCAAGACGCAGAGAGACTTGAGCCACGGAACACAATTCACACAGGAATTTAAAAGTACACACTGTATTTCCCACTCTGGACTTCTCCATACTGATGAAGCATTCATTGCTGCCCAACTATTTACTCTTTATGATAAAAGATTATTTCTATATTACAAGTTTAGATACTGCTGTACATCTCCTTCTGGGTAGAAGCTCCAGGAACTGGCACAAGGAGACCGAACCAGTAATATTTGAGATTATTTTTATCGTGAAACACGATTGATGTAAAGGCTAGACTAATGTCTGATAATTGCCAAATAGCAAGCCCCTGTAATACCCAGAACTGATATCTCTTAAAGCAGCTTTCATGAGAATTTGTGAAGAGTTATTTCAGTTTTGATTGATAACTTACGTTAATCAAAATTAAATTTCTCAGGTAAATGAACAAGACTCTTTCTAAGCTTAACCTTTGCATTCCTCGCTCCTGTAAGACTCAATCTATTTGGACACACTGATTCCAGGGAAACAGCATCACTGCCAGTGATACTGAAATTAATTTGGAGAGAGCACTCTGACTAAGAAATGGCCAGCCAGGTAATGTAATTATAAAATATGTGTCCACATAGTGGGCCAAGACAACCAAAACCTTGAGAATAACTCCCCCCTCATAGAAAAAACCCTAAAAGCTGTTTCTACCGGCTTTTGCTGATTTCTGTCTGAATTGTGTTTGGTTTGTTCTCAGCTTCCACATTACATTGTCACATTTTTCTCTCATTCATCATCTCGGTGCAAGAGACCTGCGGAATAAACAAGGTCTGTTACCCTCAATGTCTATCAGCTTCCCCAGCCAGGGGAGACAGACCCTGGGAACACAACAGCTAACTGCTTATCCCTGTCCCATTAGTTCTTGGGGAAATAATTTGGCTTAAAGATAATTTGGGGGTTTGAAAGTGTATATCAAATTTTTTCTTTCCAAAATTATTTTTGAAGATATTTTCTGAATAATCTTTGCAAATAATTATTCTTACAGTGCATTTCAAAGAAGTGCAGCAGACAGAGACAGACTGGCTGATCACAAGACATTATGCTGAGTGAAAAATCTCGTTTTCTGGTGAACAAACTGGACTGAACACATTCTTCCATGTTTTTCTGAACTTTGGGAGTAACATTCAGAAATGCCTATTTTCATAATATCCAGTTAGAAAATTTTTTTCCATTAAAATTCAACATGCATTCTTGAACAAAATAATAAAGAAAGAAAAAAAAAGGAAAACTTTTTTTGCCTATCAATAGGGGAACACAAATTTACAAGACACTTTTTCCAGTGAGGGAAGACAGTAACACTGATAATTCCCAGCCCAGCTTGGGGCTGTAGAAGGTTCATTATCAGCTTTAATGGTACTGGGCAGGAAGAGAGTGAATATGTGTAAGAGTCTGTCACCTCTCATTAACATTTTAAGTCACTGAGGTTGCTAAACTCAAGCAGTATTTGTAGCATTTGAGGAAGCAACGCTACTGATCAGAGAGACTGGAAAGAGAAGCTTGGTTGTTTTGTGGCTTTTAACCAGAAAACTATAAATGTCTGCTAAATAATTTCAGGTGGAGCAGGTAAATTTATGACATAAGACAACCAGAGAGTTCTCTGCCAGTAACTTGCTCTCTTTTGTACAGTAAGAGTTCTATTTAAGTGATTTGATTCACTCTGATTTCTGCACCATGACATGTAAAATGACTTACTGGGGGAGCCAGGCCCAGAGCACTCAGGATTTTAAGGTTAACTTAAAATGTCACTGGGCACCTAAAGGAAGGCAGAGCAAGTCAAGGGCTGCAAGTGTGGTTTGCCCTGGGCATGGAATTGTACTTGGGAAAAGGTTCCCTCCTCCACACCCAACCCTCCTCCTTCTTACATTCCATTGCATTGTTTCAACTTTCCTGACTAATTTTTTGCAGCCACTGTAAATAGCAAATCTATGGTTCAGGGAATGTATGGAACACCCGATGCAGACACCTCCTGAAAATTCACGCTGCTTGGCCAGTAACAACCTGTAAGGCAGTGGAAGAGTAGTGTCCAGAGCCCCATTTGCCTGCTTTGCCTCAGTCGGGGCAGGGTACTGGCCATATTAGCAAAAGGTGCTTTTTCGTGTTTGAATCATTTTCAGGACTTGAGAGGTGCTTTTATTTGAGTAGTTCTAAATGATGTCAGATACACAAGATACAACAAACAAAGTTGTCCAAGACAGAAATACAGAAAAAGAGATATCAGCAGAAAAGCAGCTCTTTCTCTTTTTTTCAACAAAAATGAAAAGAAAGAAGCAAGATGTCGATTGTCCCAGTACAATGGAAGGATATAAATACGGGCATAAATATTTCAAATTTTAGTCATCTTGGCTAGAACTCCATTTCTTTATTGACTTCAAGCATAAAATGTAAACATCTCAATGTGGAAACAGTGAAATAAAAGTATAAAAGAATAGAATGAGATAAAGGCAGTGCTGGAAAAAAATAAACAAATAAATTGAGGTACAATTAGCTAGAGACAAAGGATAAAAAGAAGTTCTACAAATACACTTCCGTGTAAGAGGAGGACCAAGAAAAACTACTGGTTGGGCAGCAGCGTGGAGGTGAACTCAAACTATTGACATATTGTGCCAAGAAGTCTGTTTACTGCTTTACTGACATTTTTTATCATGAAGATCAATTGTAATTCACTGGCTCCTGCAATTAAAAGCTATCTAAAAAAGAAACAAAATTATATATAGAGATATAAAGGGAGGCACGATGCCAGGACAGAATAGGGAAAGAAAATATTAGAAAAATATGTAGGTCAAACAATTGACAGTTAGCTATGCCATATTACATTTGCCCAAAGTCTTGGAAAAGTGGATGAATATCAGAGCTGTAACTGGTGAAAGCTCTTATCAGAATTATTTCAGAAAGGACATGATGGATGGAGATAGGTACAAAAGCCCTCACAACAGCAACAATTATGGCTGCTGTAAAAGGAGGAGGAAAAAATGATAGCCTGGTTATTTTAATTTTCTTTGCTTTTCCAGTTTCTAAGTCGCCTGAAAGGAAACCAGGAAGTGAGTAACTGAGCATGGATTTGTCAAGAACAAGGCACAAAAAGTTAACAAGTCTTGTTGTATGGGAAATAATTGATGCCATACTTCACGATTTTAAAAAGGCTTTTGGCATCTTTGCACAGGACTTGCTCCAGATAAAACCAAGAAACATCTAAACAGTGTTACTACAGGGTAAATAGCTTTAGAAAAAAATTGTGCTATAGCTACCAGTGTCTACAAGGAAAAAGGCAGCCAATGGAGTTCTCGGCCACACTGAATCTGGCACCATTCTGTATTTTCATCATTAACCCTGATGTCAGAAGAGGGACTGCTCCCATAATGCTCCATGGAGTCACAGAATGTCCTGAGTTGGAAGGGACTCACAAGCACCACTGAGTCCCATTCCTGGCACTGCACAAGATAATCCCGAAAACCCCACCATGTGCCTGGGAGCTTTGAAGGTGTGTTTAGCTGGGAACATCTGCAGGCACACTGGGAGACACAATTAGACTCCAAAAAGATCTCAGTAGAAATGGTTTGCAAAAGATTAAGTGTGACTCAAGGGTAGCTGCATTATTCTTACTCTCAGAAAGAATGAACTGCAGAAACATAAGCTGGAAACAGCACAAGAGTTCAGCACTAAAGGATCTGGATCAGAAGCTAAACCTGAATCTACAAAGCTATTGCCAATAAAAGCAGGTATTATACTGGAAGCCTCATAGCCAGAATAAAGCATGCACTGAATGCCACCTAAAATGATCTCTTTGCTTTACTTGCTTTTGATGGATTACTGTTTAGTTGTGGACACCGTCAGATTAAAAGATGCAGTTAATTTGAAAGAGCAGCAGTCTAGAAAAACAACCTGCAAGACTGAAATATTGGACCTTATTCTAAAAAAGACTTCAAAGAAAACATCATTATAGAACACAGATATGCACTTATATTCCAAAAATGGAACTTTGAGTTAAACATTAAAAAAAAAAACTTTGCAGAGGTAAAGACAAATGTGAAAGGAAAATACAAAATCCTGCATAGCTTTGGAAACTTGCTAGAAAAATGTCTGTAAGGAATGGTTTAGTTATAACAGATTCTGTATTTAAGACAATTTCTTGAGTTTTTTTTCCAGGCTCTTTTCCACTTATTATTTTATCTTATAGTAATCATAAACCACAAAAGTAGCCGAAAATAAAATGTCATCAAATCCTGTTAAACCTGTTAAATACATCAATATTTAAACCAACTTTTTCTCCAAATTTTATAAAGCTGTCTAAGCCAAACAGACTCAGTTATGTCCCTGTCCCATTTTTACTCCAAGAGGTAGTAGCACTTGTTTAGCTCTCTTCCTAAACCTTCCTGTTTGCCTACTTAATCTTCAGCTGCATCAATCAAACACGAAACTTCATTGCATGTGCCTTTGAACTTATGAAATGAGAATTAACCTGCTCATAAAGGACTACAGTATCAGGTCAAAAACCCCCATACATTATAAAAATCGGCACCAATAGCCTGATGGAGATATTCCAACACATGAAGACACAATGTGGAGCAATCTTAATACTTGGGAAGTATTAGATACTAATTATGCAAACGAAATGAAGATCCCTCTCTGAATTACCTCTGTCCTTGTGAACCTTAAACCAACAGTATGGTCTCATGGTTATCTTTAATTGGAATTCTATGTTCCAGCCTAACACAAGTGATTTCCACATCCTGACAACCGCAGCTTCAATTACCATGACAACACGAACGCATAATTATATACATGCCCTGAAAGCCAATGTAGAGGAGTAGGAAGCATCCAGAGAACTTTGTGTGTGTTACCTGCATGCTAAACAAACACACATCCTGACTGGGGTGCAGGTCTTTTAAATGTATTTTTACAGGGGATCATAACACTCAGCAAAATAGCAAATTAAATTTATTTGAATTCAACAAAACGTAAGTTAGACAACAAGGTTACCTCAAACTTCATTTTATTCTACTGCATGAGAAAAACCTCAAGAAGTTAACAAAAAACTTTCCTATGCATTTCAGATTTTGAATAGAGATTTCATGTAATTATAAATACTTCTAGGTTGTTAGAGAATGATTTGTAAAAGTGGTTTCGTATAGGAATTTAATATCAAAAGAAATAAGTTGATTAAAATACTTCTACAATGACAATTAAAAGTATTTTTAAATCTTCTTTTTCGGTAATATAGCTTTCCTGTATAGGCTTAATAAGCTTAAAGAATTGTGTCTTCTAGTTAAAGATTTATTTTTAGGACACACTTTTTTAAAAAATCTCCATTTTTTTCTTAAATATCATACCTTATTCATCTCTGTTCCCAATGATATATTTCAAAACAGCTGTGAATAATTCTGATTTCAGTCTGTGTGCCCATTTAGTGCTAATTTTTTATCCTTATGGTGTTATCAATAAATATTGCAGTTATCAGCTATTATCAGCTGCGGTGGCTCCTGACGTAATAGAAGATATCTTTGGAGGACTGAAGTCACCAAACTCATTAAACAGGACACTGAAGCTGGCAGCTAAGCTGGGCATTAGTTTCAGCTCTTGAGCAGGGAGCAGAGCATATTACTGCACTTCTGAGAAATCAGTCCAAGTTATATCAGTGCAGCGTCCTTCACTGACACAGTGTTTAGGGATGCAGGAAAAAGATTATTTTTGCTGTAAAATATCAAAGTGAAATGGAGTTATGGCTTCAGAAGTATAGGACTGGGCACTGACTATTTTCCCTAGAAAGAATGCCCACCTTTTCCCAGGACACAGAGCCTTTCACCTTTACAAGCTCTGGTTTTGCCGGCACATGGAATTCGGCCACTGCTCCCAAAATCAGATCAGAAGCTCCTTGCTGGTGACACTTGAAGCTCACCAGTACATGGCAGCAGCTT
The DNA here is from genome assembly GCA_013397755.1 of Cnemophilus loriae. Taxonomy (NCBI): domain Eukaryota; kingdom Metazoa; phylum Chordata; class Aves; order Passeriformes; family Corvidae; genus Cnemophilus; species Cnemophilus loriae. The sequence goes on from VZTF01002402.1 coordinate 3,683,728, forward strand.
TGATATTCCTACTTTCCCAAGCTGTTGTCCTAAAGGAGCTTGAGCAGGTAACAAACCTGAACCAGAAATAGGAAATAGCACTCACCTCACTGATTTCAAAGAGCAGCACTTACATCATTAAACGGATAAGAGTATTCATGTGCCTTACTTGTCCAGATGAATAGAATGAATGTGTCTGAATGTCCTTCAGAAAATGATACAGAAAAGAAAATCTTACACAGGTATGAAAACATTAAACAAGCACTTCCACTGGGGGAGAAAAGAAGACAGGACATTCAGAGTTCATTTAAATGAATGACAGTACTCTCCTGGACCTTTAATGGGAGCAAGATTTTATCAGAGATAAGAACCAAAGAGAAAAAGTGAGCTAGGGTAAGAAAGAGGGAAGTTATTACTGAGAGTAATGACTTCAAATAGACTTCATCCAGTCTTGCTGTGACTAAACAAGTGTCTTTCATGAAACAAGAGAGAGCAGAAAGACTGGGATTTCACTGAGAGTGCCTCTGTGACAATGTATGTCATCACAGACTGTTTAACCCACTCTAAGCCCCCACAATTCCTAACAACCAGTAGGAGATTCTGTGGGAGTTCTTCAAGGTGATCACTTCAAGCCTCCAAAACACTGAAACCAGTAGCTTCACCACCAAGGTAGGGGGTCCCTCAACATGTAGCCTGGGAGCACAAGAAAGATGCGCAAACATTTGGGGACAAACTGCATTTTTTCCTCCATATGGTAGCCAGGAACAGAAATATTGCTGTTCTAATTTGGCTGTATAAACCCAAACAACTCAATATTAATATGCCATATTCACCAAATTTGGTAGATAAGACCATTTGACCAGAACCTAAACAACGTACCTAAACAGCGTTCCCAGGCAGGGTCGGGCTGTACCTTTGGACAATTTTAATGGGATAATGAATTCAAAGGTTTTCGCCATTTTCTATTCAGTGACAAAATCAGCAGATTGCTTGATGTCATAACAGGTAATTTAGCCAGCTTCCAATCAATCATTTGTAAAAGTTTATATTCACTGAGAATTTTAATGTGCTTGTCAGAGACCTTTGGTAATTTTACTATGCTGTCAAAAAGGTGTCTTGGATGGGAAACTGCTCAGGTAAAATTGCATTTGGCAAATGTATTAAATCAGCGTTGCCAAGAAAACTTGGCACCATTGCACTCATAGCGGGGAAGGCGGGGTTGTGGTCCCTTCCTGACAGCTCCACTCTGCTGCTCCTTACTCCCCACAGTTTTCCCCTGACCCAGCCTGGGTTGTTCCCCAGACTGCAGCCCTCCAAGGACAGCTCTTCATGGGGGCTGCAGTTCTCCAGGATAAACTTGGTCCAGAACACACCCTTCATGGGCCACAGCTCACTCAGCTCACCAGGCTGCTGGATATTCCCTGAAAGTACCTCACAAGTCTTAAACAGAGAAATTGAAAATGTATCTTTAGCTGCTGCTGAAAAGTAAGGTCCTTAATTTTCCCCATCCTTCTCCACTACTCTGAGACGAGATTTTACAACATACAGACCTAGTAGATTATGGTCTGAAGTCAATCCCACAAAAGAACAGGGTGGAACAGTACAAAGACAGCTTGCCAGGGCATTTATCTCTTCTACTTAAGCCTAGAAACACAGAATAAGTACATATATATAGCCTCCCAAAAGGCTGAAAATAGTGAAAGACAATCCCAGTGACTTGAGGTGCTGCCTACAGAGAGTGTGCTCCTGTTCTGAAATCATGGAGGGAAAAGAAAGGTCTTTTTGCTCACTGTGTTGGGATTCACTTGAGATTCTTTAATAAGGAGCACTGCAACAGAACCTGGCTGTGTCATGTGCACTAGGTTCAGGACTTGATGGATGAAGCGACAGTGCATAGCATTGCCTTAAATAAAAAGATCTTAGAATGGATCAGCACAGCAAGTGGAGGCAGGTCAGGAAAAATAGCAGGACCATTTCTGACAAATGGGAAGAAATCAGAAAAATGCATGTCCCCACTCTAGCACGGCTCCCTTTAATGTGTAGACACAGTTGGGGCAATTCCTATTTTAACAAAAATATGTTATAAATGGTATTACACACCTTGCATAGTAAATGATCTCAGTAAATACTTTTTTTTTATCTGTGCAAAAACATAACCTCAAGAATACGAACTTCATTATCTAGCTAGCAGTTTAGGCACTGTAGTTTGGAGATATACTAGGAACAAATTGGATTTAATAGGAAAAATATTAAAATGGTATGTTTGTTGAACACATGGGAAGCTTCAATAGCTCATATGAATTGTTTTTAATCATAAAATTTAAGAAGATGCAGGTACAATTAATCAGCATGGTCCACTGAATACACAGAATTCCTTGGCCTGGGACCTATCCTCGTTTGTCTCCATAAATCATTTCTTGCCTCAGAGAAGATAAATACAGATCCACAAAATAATTTTAGGAATGTAACTCCTTGGTTATCATACCCGAGATTTGAAAAGAGATTGTGGATCACAAGTTTCTGAAATACAGAGAGATAGAGAGATTCATCTTTTACCTAAATATAATTCTAAAAAAAAGTTGTTACATTTGTTACTGTTATGAGGTACAAACATGGCCTGCATCTTATTTTCTAGTTCAGCATGTCACTAAAAATAAATGGCAAAAAATTCCTCCTTCTGAATTTGGAAACAGTTTGTTGCATGTGATTTCTGTCAGCCCCCTCAGTACAGAAAACCTTGTCACCATATGATTGCGTGTATAAGAACAATTACAGCAATTCTGAATTCTCAGTGTTTTCTTTAGATGAGCTGATGGGCTGTGAAAGGTACTGGAGTGACAGCTCTGAGAAGTGAAGTCCTCTTCCGAATTGATACAGTACAGAGAATAGCAACAGAATTTTTGCTTGCACCTTCCCGGGTTTGTAATTTATCCCTGATCCTGAGAAGTGCCCATTTCTGCTCCCAGTGCACCAGGCTGCTTCTCATTAGGGAGCACTCCGAGAAAGAGCATCAGCTCCGTGCAGCCCAGAGCACACGTGGGAAGGGCTCTCCTGTGTGGGGCTGATCCTCCCCTGTCCCCCAGGACCGTCAGCAATGTATTTGATAGAGCTGCAGACTCACGTTTTCTCTGATTGAAGGACAGAAATTAAAACTACTTTTAAAAGTTAAGGTAATCACAGAACTTACAGCAAGAAATACCCGATCATTCACGCACTTTGTACGTTCACACTGTCTGCATAAGAGCCACTGAGTTATGTTCTTCACAGATGTATTTTTTTTTTTTTGTTATTTTTAAGGTATGGGACATTTGGATTTGTTTTCCCCTTTAGAAATGTAAGGTACCATTCCAGTGTTTGATACATTTGGGGGAAAAAAATCCCTACCCCAAGTCATATCTGTTTTGCTGCCCAATTGAAAAAGTATTAATTATGGAAGGAGAAAAAAAGGCTGGAATGGATACAAACAAGTTACATGTAAATTTGTTGAACATATTACTCTATTGTTCAACAACAATGCACAGTTTTTATCTTAGAGAAAGAATTCCAGTATTAAAAAGAACAGAATCTATATTTACTATGAAGGGAGGTTTATCAAGATAAAGCAAGTGGGATCCTATCTCAAAATTCTCATCTGATGGCAACTGTCACACAAGAAAGAAGCATTAAATATTTCTGTATATCTTCAGTCTTCTAATTCAGAAGAGATAAGGGTGAAGAAGGCAAATAATTTCACACATTAGTGATGAAAATAGAAGATGAAAGGCAAACAAGAAGCAAGAGAAAAGGAGATAGAAAAGTTAGATTTTTTTAAACCCTAAGTTAAATTTAAATGATATTTATAACATATAATCACAGTGAGCACTGTGATTTTAAATTTATCATGTGAAGTGTCTACACACACTTTTAAACCTTTACTTAGAGACTTTTGAAGTGACATTTTTGAATATGGATGGGCATGGACAAAACAGAAGTAAAGGTTTTCTGGGTGCCATTTCATAACTGTAGGTGAAATTCATAATCTGTGACTGCAAAACAAAGAGCAGACAAAGCTTGCTCTAGGAAATCTCAATGGGATTTTTAGTCAGTCCTGTTGTGGAAAATGTACTGAATAATGGTATTTGATATTCAGTGTCTCCTGCAAACTGACAGTATTGGAATTTCCCTTCCTTAAAGCATGTATTTGATATCTGGCCTTCTTTTTTTTCCCCTTGCTCATTTATATGTGTGTGGTTTTTCTTTTAACCCCCCACCCTTTTTTAATTTAAGTAAAACTCTGGGGGGAAAAAAAGCAACAGAAGATCACAGGATGTGAAGATGCCATTCTGGGAACTAGCAAGCAGTCTCAACAGTGAAAGAAGCCAAGTGATCTTTCAAGTGGGCTATTACTGTAGTTGTGGGAGCAGAATAATGAAACTGAACAGAATAATTGGCCTAAATATCTGGTTAGAGGGCTGGTACTGAGAAAAGAGCATGAAAGGCTCTACTAAAACCACAGAAAGGTGGGTGTTCCTGCAATCAGCACAGAAAAAAAGCATTGGAGAAGTCTGTAAACTAAAGAAGAGGGGGAGGGGAACCATTGGAAAGAAATCCAAGAGGAGGGGGAAGGGGGGAAAAATGCTCTCTAAATCTGAAAGTCTAGAGGAAAAGAAAGCAGTTGATTGTATTTGCTGACATTCCGAGGATGGCAGTTGGGAAGCAGCAATCAGAGCAGCAGTATCAGGAGGTACACACTGTAACAGCAATATGGGTGGCTCCTGAGATAGATGTAGCAACACTTTTGTGTATTTTTAAAACAAAGACACAACTTGTACATATAAATATAAAAGAAGAACTTCAACTATCACTTCGAAGAGAAAAGAAACAACCATCCTCTCTTAACTGGTCATTTCCATCAGCTGAAGACTCATCATGTGGCTTGTGATTAGAAAAGCAGTGAAGTCAGTAAATTCAGATGTTATGATCATCCACATCAACACTTACATCAGAAAACATCTGATGATGTAAGATCCAGTTTAACCATGCTCTGTATCTGTGTATCAGAGATTCTTGCAGTGACTGAGGTGAAAGATTTGGGTACCAGCATTTTCCAAGCTCTTACTATGAGCTTCTGACAGTAACTCTGTAAGTGACCATAAACAGTTCAACCGCAAATGTATCCTGTTTTCAGTTCTGATTACAAAAACACAAAATGCAGCTGATATTCCTGTTAAAGAATGATTATTAAAACGACAGCATCAATAGACGAGAATTAGAATTACATCACACTTTCAAAAAACTACAGCAAGGTATATTCTGTATAAATAGAATTCCCAATTTTAAGTGACAAAGCAGAAAATAAGTAGCTTTTCATTGTCTGATTTCTGTTAGAGTTTCACAAAATCAAGATCCATTAGCAGGAATCCTAATACGAGGGGCATGAGAGTGCTAAGAACCTCAATACAGAGAAACATGTCCCTAGAAAAGAGGAAAACTGATCTGTCAAGCTTTTCTAACAATCCAGCAAAACTGACTCATTTAAACTTCAAAATGTCCAGACGATATTTCAAACACTAATCCATATGTCAAGAGCTAAATAAAAAGCAGCTAAAGGAAAGTGATTAACAAAGAAAATTATGTGTTAGTATCACAAATATTGAGAAAAAAATACATTCCTAGGTAAATATGCAAAATATACAGGAAGAGATAATATCTTTAGTAGACCAGTTGTTATGTTTGGGAGCAAAAGATATTTTGGGGTGCAAAAGCCTTGGTGTAAAGCACACATATTTCTGAAGGCACCTCAATTTTTAAAAATTCTTACACTAGAAGGTGTCACTGCTTCACTTACATCAATAGCTGATCACAGCTACAACAGTGCTACTGGATCAAAACATGAGTGCCCAAGAAGCTCAGAATGGACTGGTTAATACAGACTTATTCTAAAGAGAAATAATTCCAAAGAAAAAGACATTGATATCAGAGGAATAAAGAAATTATATAGGAAGGAAGTTGAGATGATGTATTTTCACACGAATTCTTGGATCAGATTAATTTTATTCAATTGCTATTGGATACTGCATGTAAGTCGTGCATTCTTTTGGGCAACCTTATCACCTTACACATATCCTTCACACTGTCATATTCACAACATCCTGAAGAAACTACCACTTTCCCATTTCTCTCATTTTTTTACGCAGGGAAATTATGAAAAAAAAGAGAGAAATCCCAGCACCATTTAAAATGGCACAATTATCACTGAATTAGATAGATCGGGAGCTCCACCTGAGCGAGCTGAGGTCATACACAAATTCCGTGCTATAGCAAAGGACTGTGTATCATTTTCAGAGCACCCAGCACACCCAGGAGTATCTGAGCTTATCTTGTTTTCCATAGCTAATGCCGCCCCTGAAAAGCTTTCTGGTAACTCCTTCATCCTAGGTACTCGGCTGAGAAGAAAAGCGAACAAACAGAACCGAGCAATAACCTGCACTGCAGCTGTACTGACCCTGCACACACCACTGTCACGGCTTTCCCTGCTATGAGATTCTACTTCCCTCCCGCAACTGCTGAGGGTTTCAAATGACAAAGCTGTTTAGTAAAAGTAATTTCTTTTACTGGAACTAAGGCAACAGGAGCTGGTGCTGTTTTGCTTCGCTTTTCCTAGTAGCTAATTCATAGTCCACCTCATAAAAGTAAGTTAAAAGCGTGGTATGAAATAATTGTATAAAGTAACAAAAATAATCTATAGGTGTGCATTCAGAATTCTGAGCAATGGCTTTTTGAATCCCTGTTTCTTGTTTGAGCTGCAAAGCTTCCTAAAAACTACTAACTCCCTGAAAACTGAAACCTGGTGGTGCTAAGACCACACATCACTTTGACACCAGATAACCTGGACTTCATGTAAAATCTCCTGTTTACCTCTATAGGGTTTGCATTAGTGCCTCTATGCCCTTAGGCAATGATAAAACCAGAACCACTGGAAAGGTATTCTGTCAAAAGGTGACTATCTGGAAAAGCTGATACTTTTGTAGATGCACAGTCTCTTTAGCCTTCTCTTTGTAACACAATCAAATACTATCTAAATTCCAAACATGCATAAATAATGCATTTTTAGATAGATCCTTCCCACGTGAGGTTACAATTTAATGAATAGGTTTCCAGGCACCTGCACGATCATCTAGTCTGACCTCTTGCACTACAAAATTGCAGAATTTCAGCAAGTGGGCAGAATTTCTGGTTAAAATACAGAAAGCGCCATGCTTCTGGGCCTAGTCGTGAAATGAGACAAAATTGATACGTATATTGATAGACTACATCAGTGTCAGTATTCATTTAAATTATTTCTTTGTGCTCCTACACAAATACGGGGCAAAAATAAATCACGGACTCAGAGTGCTATTGCAATAATTCTTAGTTTGTAATTTACCAACTATTTATAGAAGAGCAGTCCTGGAAAGCAGTCTGGAAAAATGAGAAAGTATTTCATAGAACTGTTATATAACTTTGTTGAATAGGATATTGTAAATAATTAATCCAAATGAAAGACCTGGGAGATCTTTTGGCAGGAACTAAACATGAAAAGAAGAGTGACTGGCCTCTGTCTTTTTTTTTGTTGGAAAAAAAAACAAACCCAAAGACACCAACAGTGACTGCAGATTCTCAGAATTTTTGTAGGGCTTGCACTGAGGTAGGTTCTAAAGATAAAGTATATTGTGCGTTAAAGGTCTTTTCTGACCTAAATGATTCTATGATACATAAAAAAGAAATTAGGGATAGTTATGTAATTGTTGTCTAGTACCTCTCATAAAAGGACAGTTCATCACCATATTTCAAACCCAGTAGATTTCAGTCTTCACTTCGGAGAGCCACTTATATGCATCTGTGCCTCAAAATGAATGTTTCAATAAATAATCACTTTGTCTCAAGCAAAATTTCATTAAAGTTCAGTTTAAACCCAAGAACATCTCTGATAACTTACTGCAAAACAATAAACTGGAACATAAATGAGATGCTGAAGTACTTTTTAAAAATTAATAAGGTTCTACCCGCCTAAATCAAGTTATCATATAAATCATCGCTTTGCATTCATCAGAAGTCAGTTGTCATCCACCATCACAAAACAGTTTTGTCCTCCTGAGCCCCCAGAAACTACTAAAAGTGAAAATAATCCTTGAAAACAAAAGAAAGAGAGAACTTCCTCATGGGACTTTTTTCAGGGTTTATTTAGTTTTGAATCCCTCATTGCATAACTCCTGTAAAAATTTTAATGGCTAAGCAAATCACATAGAAAGTCGCTTTGAAGAGCCATGAGCCAGATTCGTCTCTGGTCAAAGCTATCAGTTCCCATCAGCTTGTTACCTCAGCAGGGAACCCGGGCCACATTCCTGCTCCTCTTAACCTACAACATTTCCTAATTCAGCAGCTTCACCAGCAGAACACCAGCACAGCTGTTTCCACAGAGCATAGTCACTGTGGCAGTGATAGGCTCACCTCGCATCCAGACCCACTGCAGCAGCATTTCTGCTTTTCTGGGGGAGGCAGAGGGGAAGATCAGTACTTCAGCTGCAGATCCATGTAGGTTACATGTTGCTTTTTATTTTCTCAGGCCCTAACATAACCAGCATAGGCAAAATGTTCCCTGGCTGTGAAGTTATTGAAGGTTTAGAGCAGAAGCGTTTAAATGTGTCCAAGGAACATTAGTGATCCATTCCCACAACTGAAATCCTGGCAACTCCATTATTGCAAAGGTTCAGCAGTCAAGATATACAACGGGAAGTAAGTAGGGGTTTTGGATGTTCTAATCTGCTGCACTCTCACTGCAGGAGAATACTGCTGTTTCAGGGCAGGAGGGAAAAATAAATCTATCCTAAGAGTCTTGATTAAACCTTTATTTTAAATATAGATAAAGACTGGGTTTCCTGACAAAAACATGAGCATTTCTGGTTATTTCGAACATCCGTTAAAAATTGTCCCTCATTTTCAAAGCTCTTCATTTACTTTTTTTCCACTCACATAAGCAGTTGATCCCAAATTGTCCCTCCCACTTTTAGAGAATATTTAAGAATCCTTCTATGACTCAGATGCCTTCTCTGCACCTTCTTCCTTTTGAAGCCACTTGCCTGTACCTCTGCTTCACTGGCTCCATAATCACAAATCAGATCTGAAAATATTGCTTCTCCTTCCTGATATTTTTCTTAGCTTTTTTACTGAGAATATGATTTCGCTGACCATTGTGCACAATTCTCTTTCCTGTTGTACTTAAACCTACTACGTTTGGAAATCCAGTATGTTAAAATAAGGTAGGAAGAACAGTGTATGCTGTGCATGCACAAACGGGATGTGTAAATTATGGGATTGCTAACAAAAGAGCGAGATCACAGGGGAATCACTGCTAGTTATAGGGAAGCATTAAGGTGCTCTAGACCACAAGTCTCCACTAGACCTCAACAAGGTTTGTATTCCTAAAACTCTTTGGTGGGCCTTTGTTTTGTTTTAAATACTACAGCTAGCAATAAACAAACAGCACTTTGTTATATTATCGTCTAACTCAAAATTCATCATTAAGGTTCAGTAACTTGAAGTAAAATAGGGTTACAAGAAAATATTCACAACAGAAATGTGGCTAATTTATACTAAAAAATAAATGGAAAGAACTGAAACTTCTGAATATACTGAAGTTCATAATTAATTAAAGGCAAAACCAAAAGATTCTCTCTGGCCATATAGCAACACTGTTTTCCTATTTTCCCTTTTATCTTGTTTTCATAACATAGTTGTGGTGTTACTTTTACATAAAGATAACTTTGGTTTGTAGATTTCTTTTGTTTCGCTTTTAAAACTGCTCTAAGCAGTTTGAAGACACGAACTAACCATGAGTGGCACTTTAGATTTAAAAAAAAAAAAATCATAAAGCCAAATTTCATAACTTTGTATGTACACAGTGAATACTCTTCGACACTAACTACAAGGATATATATGTAATATATTCAATAATATTATCTCTTCTAAATAGACAAGATCACCAAGAAATCTGCAGAGTTTCCTAGTAAACAATTTAGGTATATTTTACTGGACTTATCTCTAGGCCTGTTCATGTTACTCTAAAAAATTTCAGTAACTTCTACTCTTTTTCAGCTTAGACTCCAGTGCAATGCTTTCACATAACACAAATTTTTTCTTTTCAAAGCCTCTATGGGAAACCTTAACCCCGACTGCACCTATGTTTCCATCTGGAGAGTGCCAAGTTTCAGGGATTTGGCAGACTTGCCTACACAAGAGTTTATTAGCTCTGTAATTAATTTTTTGTGGAAGAAAGCATAAAGGCATACTGGGTAAGCATTTTATCATCGGCTTCTTTCCTTTAATGAGGACTGTGATTCCATAGGATGAAGGAAGAAAAGGAAGGAAGGAAGGAAGGAAGGAAGGAAGGAAGGAAAAAAAGGAAAGAAGGAAATTCTCTTTTCTGCTGACTCCCTGCAGTAGAGATTCAGACCAGTGGTTGAAGAGGTGCTGAAGAAAAATTAGCTGCTTGTCTCTGTTTTGAACAGTACTAAATATTGCATCAACATACACCACTCAAAATACTCAAAATACTCAAAATTTTATCTCTGAAATAAAGAAGTACAAATGCTTATAACCTCTGCTGCTTCTGATGCTTTCCCACTATGAGAAGACTGATAGTGAGGCTATCTGGTGTTTAAACTCATTAGGGAAGTGAATAAGCACCAGCATCTCATACCATGAAGCATATCATGGGGAAACCCTTTTCAAGAGAAGTGCGTAACTGGCACTGTTTTAGAGAAAAATCATCATCATCATCATCATCACAGTTCCTGATGAGACATGAATAACCAAGGAGGAAAATACACATTTCACAAGTTTTGGAGGTGCTCTACTTTCACTGTTCAGGATGTTGATTCCGCTTGCCAAACATTGCTTGATTAAGGGCTGAGGATTTTTGATAGTCTCTTTCATTCTCTTCCTCAGAATGACAGGATTCATTTTATCAAAATTATTTTGCATTTCCAGCAACAGCGAGAACCATGCAAATAGTGCGAGTTGCAACTTCACCTACTAACAAATGCAGCCAGCAACAAAATGAGACACTAAACTGGAGACTGACAAATTCCATTCTTTTTTCCAGTTCCAAGTCATGTTCCAAAGCAACTGGAGCTGCTGCAGACTTGCTTCTTTTAACTCAAGATCTTTTTTAAAGAATTGTTTCAATTTGTCAATGCCGTGCATTATTGCCGTGTACTAATTTTGCAGGTCCATGCTTAAAATTGTTGTGTTCCTATCAGCTCATCCTAAGCACAGTCACTCGTCTTATTTTATACTGCGTGCAGCATATCTCTACAAGGCATTTTAGTCTATGGCACCTAACGATGCTGCCTCTTCACTGAGCTTCAAGTGTACTGGGGAGTTGCATTCTAAGTCATTACAATATCAGCAAACACACTGAAGATAAAAATGCATTCATATTTCCCAAATTGATTTCATCTGAAAATAATAATAATTTGGCAATGAACACAATTGTTTTGATAATCTAATCCAGAAATTTCAACACCTGTTAGTCTTGAACAAAATTTTGCAAAGCACGTTTTTTTCATTTGCCCATCTCCCTTTTTGCACTCTGGTATTCAGTCAGATTGCTGTGAGACATCCGTAAAATTTTCCACATTCTCTCTATTGCCATAATGCAGACAATCCAGCAGGTCTCTCCATGAACTGCAGAAGCAAAAGCAAGCACCTCTCCATGCTGCACACCAGTGTGCATTTTTGCATGTTTGATAAGGCTTTCAGCAGAGTTGCAGTGAGAGGTATTTCTAGCTGCCATTTGACGGACAGCCTGATCCTGGTTGGTTACTGTAAAACATAATCTGAAATAGAGGTTTAGAACCCTGGCATATTTTTAACTTCCTGACATATGCAGCACAGTCTGCTGTTGAGGAATTTTCCTCTCGCCAAAGTGATGAGCAGACAAGGCACCACTAATGCTACTCACGCTTTGCTCAGTGGGAGGTAATGCAAAAGCAACGCAGCAGCAAATATTGTATTAATAGTGTGCTGCTCCTTTTCCTCTCCTTCTCCCTCTCAGGTTCACAGTTGGAAAGTGATAACAGACAAGACAGACTGCAATCTTCTTCAAGCAAAAGGAGTGAAGAGAAATCATTTGGTAAGTGATTGCTAGGAGAACAGAATTTACTGAAAACACACTGGGCTGAAGGTAAATTAATAACTGACCTCTGTATTCAGTGTGGTGCTGAGCAGCTACAGCCAGGGATAGAACCTGTCAGAGCAACAAATTCATCTCTCAGTTGTACTGATGTCACTGAGGGTCCTCTAAATTTATAGCTGGTGTTTCTCTAGCTCTATAGTGATGATATCAACCTGTCGGTTCATTGATGCTGCACTTACTATGATGCACTTATTAAGCATGGGTACATTTAGCATCAAATACTGACAACAAAATATATTCTGTACTTACTGGCATATGAAACATAGTAAATTATTTCCCCAAATACAATAGACAAAAGTTTAAAGCATCTGTTTCTTTGAATACACTTGATAAAACAACGTTGCAAAGGATTTACATGTTTTAATTACTCAAAAACATATACATGAAGTCTTACAGAGCTAGATTCTGTAGGTATGAGAATTTAATTACTCAGGATAACTTCAAAATCTTTCATTTGTGATATTTCT
>VZTF01002402.1:3701390-3705903 GCA_013397755.1 Cnemophilus loriae
AACATTCCTATAATCTATGCCAATACCACACCTAGGCCTTTCAGTGTCCTTGCCTTTCATAATGTGAGGGTTTAGAGGTCCAAACACTGGTTTAGAGGTCCAAAAGGGAGGACAAATGTGCCCTGCTGCAGCTGCAAATGTTTAAAATGCATGTACCTGCTTCAGATGGAAACTGGGGGACTCCCAGAAGGGATGGCACAGTCAGGACCTGAAGGAACACTTCAGGGTGCACTAGAAGCCAAGCCTAGATAAACCCCAAAAATTTTTGTGGCTTTTTTGTTTCACAAACAGGTCCCTGGCAAAAGACACTGACACTAGAGGGGCTGCATGTCAGAGTAGTGCCCTGTGCCAGCTCCGTATCACTCCAGCAGGAATCTGCAATTTTCCAGACCACTTGTTATGCACAATTTCAGTGTCATGGTCATTTGACAGACCCTCTGTTAATCTCAAGCTCTCTCATGGTCCTCACTGGGCCCTCAATAAGAAGCATAACCCAGAACAATGCAGGTAAAAAATTGTAAGTATGAAACCTGACTTCAAAAATTCTTGCAAGACATGTTCACAGCTAGATTCTGCATTCCTTAGCTCAGCTTCAGGGAGTTTTGTGACTCATCTACCCACAACGACAAACCTTGCCCCTCCATCACTTTCCAGGCATCTTACCTGTTTTATAACAGCCAGGGAGTCAAACAATGCCCACTGTAAGTCAGATGGATTCTCTTGTGAGTACCACAGACATGCATATGCTACCTGCCAGTCACACATACTTCACACCTGCTGTCAAAGTACAGTGAAAGCTTGCTTTGTTTGATTAGAAAATCCACAACCATTCTTAACAAGTGAGAGAAGCCCACTTCATAATTAGTGCCATCCACACTATGCTCTAATAATTATGACTATCAGTTTAACGACAGAGTGATGCTACATATACCAAGGTCATCTAGCCACAGGTAAGAGAGTGTGGCATTGTACTCTGGTACAGATGTTGGGCACACAAAAAGAGAGTAGAATTTGAAAAGGGACAAATGAAAAGAAAAATAAAAGAGATATGAAAATTATAAATGGCAGACTGGGATAGCCAAAGAAGGTGGAGTATGGGGAAAAAATAGGAATAAAGTTTGCAGTGAAAAAAATCCCCAAGATATTCTATCTAAATTTAATTTTTATTAGATATATATCTTAAAATATTTTAAAAAATGTGTTTAAAATGCCTAAGAAATTCTGTGTCTTTGGTGCCCCAAGCAGAAGGTCTGCAAGCCTTTAACATCTTGGTAGCCCAGTCACTGCATATACAGGAACAAGCAGTGTAAGGTTTGGCCAGCTGTGCGTGTGACAACACAGAACTGGGATTTTGCCTTAAGCAAATGTTTAACAGCCTTAAAGGCATTTGACAGCTACACCACAAACCTTTGGAAATCTATTTCACCTTCTGTTCAGTTTGTGGAAGACACAGTTAAGAGAAAGTACAGCCAGATTTCTGCAGAAAGGGTCTGTTAAACAGCAAAGTTTCTTTCTGTACCATGTACCAGCTGCTTTGGATCATCCTATAACAGAAAGCTTCCAATATAATCTTCTATCATGAGGCATTTTAAGCCCAGAGTGGAAACCCGAAGAAAGCAGCACAGTAAAACACTTAACAGAAGAAAGTACAAAGGCTTCAGAGTTTCTCTGGCTGATAGAAAGGGAACAGTTTAGGAACACAGCCAAAATAAAAGGTTGTATACTCCAAGTGAGAGTGTATTTCTCAAACACTGAATAATTCTGCCTCCCTCCTGGTGTCAAATACAGACATTCTGCAGAAAGGATAAAAACTCTAGTGCACCTGTTTCACTTGAGCCCATTAGAAATTATTAATTTTCCCCTGGGAATGACCTTCCACACCGCACCACAAGGCTGAGCAATAGACGATGCAGAGGAATAAGGTGCTGTAAAATGAACTCACCTGGCAAATCAAACGGAACTTTGATTTCACTCTCATGATGTCCAAGCTGGGACACATCCTTTAGCTCTGAGAGAGAAGCGCAACTGTGGGAAGAAACAAAGTTTGAGGTGTCTCAGAGTAAAAATATATACAGCATGCTTTAAAGGAACCATGACATTTCATCTCGAAATGCTGTATTGTTTCACCTAATAATAAAAATCAAATTATTCCACCCCTAGGCTCAGTCTTGTCCAGTTGCATATTATACGTACCAATAATGCAAATTCCTCCATCCCACCTCCACTCTTGCCAGCCCTTCCTATTAATTTTCCTTTCTCCTTAATAAAGATGAAATCTCTTAAGCAAGAACAGGCATCTTGAGATCTCCCTTTCTGGATTTTCTTTAAAGGGCTTTCTCAGGAGAAGAATTAAGTACATTATCAATCCATTCCAAGCCCAGTTTGCACATTTCATTATGTTTGTCCTTTTTCTCTAAAAATGAGAAATTTTACTACAGAAAGAACCTCTAAATATAAAATTTCAAAAGCCCCTTTTCCAGTAGAGCTTACTGGTTCCTCTAAACAGGGACTGGGGAGAGTGAGGAAGGAAATATAATAAAATTCCCTTTCAGATAGTTTTCTCCTGAAGGTCACCAAGATCTGGATCTAGCAAAAGGTTCTTTCAAGATGGAAGAATTAAACCTCATGCAAAAACCTTATTTTTTCAGATGATATGAAAATTAAATTCTAGTCATACCCTAGTAAAGTCATTACCCTCTTTTTTGGTTCTGGTGGTTTTGGGTGTTTTTGAATGGCCTTTTTTTGATAGAAAAGGGACAAAGAAGAAACCATCTTAAAACCGAATCCTTTTCTATATACTAGACCTGTACACCTTTACTTTTACTGAGGGGGCTTTTTTTCCCCAGTAAACTATCTAGTTTTTTTCTACTTGCTGGCTCCCCTTTCCATATTTGAAGATGTCTTACAGGCTGTCAGGGACCTTGTGCTTTGCAGTGAACGGATTCAATTCCTTTATCAAACATAAAAGTTTCCTTTTACTTCCACCTCAGGAAACACTTGTACAACAGTACAAGTACCTTAACCAAAACCTTTCTTGCATCTCTTTTAAAACAGGTTGTTTCCATGTAGTGTTACTAGAACGACAGGGAAGGTAAGAGACAGGAGACACCACAAACATTACCTCAGAAGATATCAAATCAGGCACTTGAAATTTTAGTGAGAAAAACAATTCAAGCGCAAAGTGAAATTATGACACATTCAAAGTGCTCATTACTCACAGAAAATATACAGCAAGGAAGGAAAATTCCGACTTCCAGTGCAAGAGCCAACCAAATTACAAGTTTCTTAGCCAATGGTCAGCTCTGACACTAAACTTCTGGTGTGAGGGCTTGTGAATCCTAGACCTTAAGCAGCCAAAATGCAGCTGGCTTTGGCCACTGGGTCCTCTGGGAGCCCCTGAGGTCACTGACACGTTCCACAAGCACAGGGGATGGCAGGAAAGCTTTCACCAAGTGTCGGTCAGGCAGCAGGACTCTGAGCCTTCAGCTTTGACCATCTGCAGCAGGACTTCAGGGCTAAAGGCTGGCGTGGTCTCCCTCCTGTGTTACTCAGTTTCCAAAACTGCACCTTCAAACCAGAGCCACGGACAGACAGACGGACACTCTACTGCTGTGCTGCGTACGGCACCGTGCTATTAACAGATGACACTATGCTATTAATAATATTCAAACACGAGTGCCATGCCTGTAATTCTCCCTCGTTTCGTAGCAATCTTCGGCGATCACACCCCCGCGCCCGCCCGTGCGGAGCCGGTGCCTGACGCGCCGGTCAGTCCCGACAGCACAGCGCGGAGATCCATTAGCCCGGGAGGAGGCGGACAGAGCGCAGCACACGGGGAAATGGGGCGGGCAGCCACGGGGAGCAGATCACCAGGATAAAAGCCGGGAAAAATGGAAGAATCACAGAATTGCCAAGGGTGGAAGGGGCCTCTGGAGATGATCCAGTCCAACCCCCCGAAGAAGGCAGGGTCACCTGGAGCAGGTGATACAGGAACGCATCCGGGTGAGAGGGAGACTCAGTGAGCTCCCAGGGCAGCCTGTCCCAGTGCTCCGCCACCCTCAGTGTGTATCAGCTTTTCCTCACGTTGAGGTGAAACTTCTTGTGTTTTAGTTTATTGTCATTGCTCATTATGCTGTTGCTGGGAAACACCGAAAAGAGTCTGGCACCATCCTTCTGGCCACCATCCTTCTGGCCACCACCTTGGAGATGTTTATATGAATTAATGGGATCCCCTGTCAGTCTTCTCCAGACCAACCAGGCCCAGTCCCGCAGTCTCTCCTCACAAGAGATGCTCCAGAGCCCAAATCACGTTTGTGCCTCCGCTGGACCCTCTCCAGTACCTCCTTGTCTTTCTCGTACCGAGGAGCCCCAGAACCGGACACATTCACCTCTGGAGGGACCGAAAAACTACTTTTATTTTTAAAAAGCGAATCTGGCGTGCGATAAGCCTCTGGATCAGGGTCGAAATCGCTTGATTACATTAAGAGTAAGGTCTGTACTATCACTTTTACAG
>VZTF01002402.1:3705933-3744618 GCA_013397755.1 Cnemophilus loriae
CGGCCTTGCCCGCGGAGCGAGGGCCCCGCAGCCCCCGCGGTGAACGCGGCGCCGCCGGGCCGGGTTGCCCTCGTCCCCCACAGCTCGGGGCTCCCCGCCGCGCTGCCCTCGCCGTGTCCCCGCGGGCCCCGAGAGCGCCGTGCCCCCGGCTCAGCGTGTCGCGCCCGCTGTGCCGTGTCAGGCTGGTGGCGGTGTGTCCGATCGCTGTGCGCGCTGCCGGCGGGGCTCCTGCCCTTCCCCTTCGGTAAACAAGCCGTGTCTGTGTTCGTTCCCATGCAGGCCAGCACGATGGTGGCGGTCGGCCTGGCCATAGCGGCAGCCGGATTCGCAGGTGTGTAGGGGACGGGCGGACACTGAACACCCGGCTGTACCTACACTCCCCGGTGTACCTACCCGTGCTTCGGGGCTGATCTCAAGGTAGTTTAATAGCAGCTACAGGACACTCTTTTGGGAGAGCCTGTCTTAATGGTTGCAATTAAACAAAAGATCGACGTTCTTACTATTTTATGTCCCCAAAAAAGTTTATTCCGCGTTCTAATCAGTTGCACTGAATTGCGAAATGTTCGTGGAACTATACTTAACCACAGTCAACCCTGGTCTCTTTAAGGTCGCTATGCTGTAAAAGCTTTGAAGCAGATGGAGCCACAGGTAAAACAAGCCCTTCAAAACCTGCCAAAACCTGTAAGTTTTTATTTATCAGTAGCATCTTTTTATTTAAAACTTTACTTGGTGAAATAACTACGGACCGTTGTCTCTGTATAGCATTGCCGTATTTTCTCTTGTATTTTGTCAGTAACAACAATTAATTGCAGCAATTCTGGTGGTGATTGGCTAATAGAGAACTTGTTTGGGCAAATTTAAGTCATCATTTAAATAATGATATTCTACTTCAACTGAATTTCCTGTTACAAGTGCAGAAGAAGTTTTGCTATTTTTACAGACTAAAAGCTCAGCAGCTACTAAAGCAATAATGAGTCGCTTTAACAGATACTTAGAAATTAGTGTTTTTTAAACTAATAAGTTTTCTCTTTCAGGCCTTCAGTGGTTATTACAGAGGTGGATTTGAACCCAAAATGACTAAACGAGAAGCAGCTTTAATACTAGGAGTGAGGTAAAGGAAATTTATCAGAAATGAAAGGTGAACAGGAGGCAGTGGTGTCTCCTTGCTGCTGGCCTTGTCTGGAAAGGTTGTCATCCAATGCCCAGCATCCCTCGGGAGTGTCACTGCCAAGTCAGGAAATAGGAAGTGGCTGTTCAGGATTTTCTGTGCTTACTGGGGGTTCTTTGCTGCACTTTAGCTTGGTTGAAGCTAATTCTGCATGGACTTTAGGACATCTGCAATTGCCTCACACATTCCAAAGCCACGTGTGATCCAAATAAGCCATTTCAGGAAGCCTTGGGGTTCACTCGGTGTGGGGAACACAGTTCTGCTGTTTTCTCGTGGTTCCTGTCGGTGCTGGGCAATTTCAGGTGGATGCAGTGTGAAGGTGCTGCAAAACCCACTTCTTGTATCTGGGATAAATTCATCACTTCTGGAACATTGCAGATCTGACTGTGGTGGCAATCCTTGCCAAAGCACTTAAGGCCAAATACACAAATCTATCCAATAAGAACTTTCAACTGTGAAGTTTTTTGGGTTTTTGAAGATTTTTACCTTAATAAATCAAGCAAATTTTTTTGTCTTACAGCCTTTAGGAAGTTTTCCCAATAAAAATGCTACAACGTAGTTCTGTTTCTTTTTAACTGTGTGGATGACCCCCACCCTATTAGACTGCTGTAGCATGTCTTTTTCAGCATACAGTGTTCTGGAAAAACCCTAGAGATCCTCTCCAAGATTTAGACACTATATATCAGTAGTAGGAAAAGAGAAACATACATGTTATCTAGAGAATTTTATGGGCAAGACAGAGTGCTCACTTGTTCTCAGACACCTTTTGATGATCTGTGGAATTTCATGAGGATCCCTTAAGTCTGTTTTTCTTTCTCTTTCAAAGCCCTACAGCCAACAGAAATAAAATTAGAGAAGCTCATAGACGGATAATGCTTCTGAATCATCCAGATAAAGGTAAGGAAATTAAGTTGTGTTGATTAGTTAATACATGTTTTTAACACAGATGAATAGAATTGTGTAGGGAAGAAGTGAGTGATACATAACCACCTCAGCTACTAAAAAACCCGCAAAAAACTGAGTGAGAACGAATTTTAGGGTGCCTTAATCCATGTGGGTCTAGAGCATATTTCTGTGTGAATGTTTTAAAAGCAAGCAAGACAGATTCAGCAGGTCAGTTTGTTAGCTGCTCTATCTTCTGTGAATATCAGATTAGAATATGATTTGTTAGAATGAGACTTAAAATCGCCTTAATTTTAGATGAAAACCCAGCGTACATTTGTGTTCTATGTACCACTTGTGAGTTTGAGTTCATGTGAATGCCTCGGGAGTTCACCATAAATGGCAAATACTGAGCCTTCTACAGCTGCTGAAGACATTAAACTATGAAATATTCCTTTTTGTGGTACTCTGAATTCTCAGAATCTAGTTATGCTCAAAGTTAGTAACTCAGGGCATCTATACTTGTTCTAAATTCTGTTCAGTGAGTCAGAATCATGTGCTGGTGTTTGACATTTAACTTCTTAATCGTCGCTTAAAAGGTAAAATGGCTTCCTTTAGGGTGACTGTTGAATTCCTTACTTCTATGCACCAAAATCTTGGGGTTTTCTTTCATCTGATTTGAGGTTCTCTTTCTTCTAGGTGGGTCTCCATATGTAGCAGCCAAGATAAATGAAGCTAAGGATCTACTGGAAGACCAAGCTAAAAAATGAATGAGAAAGAAAATCACTCATTCAGAGGGTTTGTCGCTACAAATGATTATTTTTGATAAATGGCTTAAGAAAAGTTCTAATGTCAGTCTTTGACTTAATATAAATGAAGCTGGAAATACAAATCCAGGGAGGTACTTCCCTCCCCACTTGATCACTTTTTTTTGGAAATAAGGGAGTGAGGCTTAAAGATTTTTTCATAGCTGTTCTTTATTAAACAGCAAAATCTGCCACTCAGAAATATTTTCAGTGCTTCAGAGCAGTAACTTGGTGTGGCCAGTGTGTGTTACCAGGCACAGGTGGACTCACATGCTGTTACCTAATTTCTGTTGAACTGGCCCTGTTTAAAGTTCACACTGCTGCTCTTCCATCTGCTAAAATTAGCACAGTGAACCCCTTTGGGGAGAGGGGGAAAAACCAAGAGGATTTATTGGATGGGAGGAGCTGGGAGAGATGTGTGGTTGTCTCAGCCTGGAGAAATAAAGTGCAGGAAACAATGTACTCCCTTGTCCTTGCCTTGTGAAAAACAAGGTTGGTTAAGTGTTACTGATGGATCTGGAAAGTCCCAGATTTTTTTAGTAACTTTTAGTTTTCGATGGATTTTAATAGCATTTAATAAATTCCGTATTTATAATAGAAGTCCTGTAGTTTTATACATTATTGTACACTACAAAGCCAGAGCTCATAGAGTGAGGTTTGCATTTATGGTGATTAGGAAACAGGAACTCTTTACCTCAGTCACTGATACCTGAGCTGGATTTGGGCTCTGTGGAGCCTCTCACACCCAGCAGCTCGTGAGGATCTCAGCTGGGGCCAGGGAGCTCTGTCACACTCCAAGAATCTTCCCTGTGTTTCTGCCACTACAGTAAAACACTGCATAGCAGCTGTGGGAGTTAATGCCCACCTGGTGATAAACACAGTTGGGTGGAAAGCTTCCAGTCCCAGAACCAGGACGTGGGAGTGCTGCTGGAAGCATCTCATCCTCTGAGTGCTGCCTGCTGTGCCACAGCATTGCTGTGGATGGGTTCGGGGCTGTTTAGGAACAATTACAACAGTAGGGAGGAGTTATGGGCCTTTAGGAGAGAGGATCAAATAGGTAACATTTACAACCTCCCCAGAACTGCCCAGAACATTTACAACTGCCCTAGAAGGGCAGTAATTTTGCTCTGCTATAGAATTTAAAGCAGGGTCAAGGACAGCTGGAACACCAGCATGCACAGATCTGGAGCCAGCGCAGTCCAAGCCATCTGCAGAATGTGTCTGTACTTAAGTATTTCCCAGCCAAATACTACATAGCTCTGTTTTCTTCCTTCCCTGTTTTTTTAGTTTTCTCCACTCCTGTGCCTGTCCCATCAGCTGAGATGCTTGTGCACAGTTCTGTTACATTTAACTGTGTGTGTTCTGGGGAGGGAACATTGCTGCTGAGTGTCCAACACTGAAGTCCTAGGACAAAGTGCACACACAGGTCCCTGCTTGGGACAGCTCTGCTGTAGCTCTGTGAGAGCAGCTGGTTTAGAACTCTTGGTTTTGTCCTTACTTCTGACAACATCAGGCAAGACAATTTTTTTCATTCAAGTCAGTACAACGTCAGTGCTGCCCTTTGCTGTGACTTCTTACACCTTCTTGCTACCCAGATGTTTTTTCACACCTGGTTTGTGCTTCCTTGTTCTGGCTCATGTGCCTGTAAAGATGGGGGGGGTGGGTCACGCTTCAGCTTATCAAAAACATCTACATCTGCATTAGTTCCTATATATGTTAGTCAGGTTATGCAATTCTCCAAGATAAAGAGTCTGGTTTTAGACTCGGTAACTGGTGTTTGACATCACCTTAACGGAAGGAAGATCAGCACATTAGAAACTCTTTTGAAAAAGAGGTTCAAGCTGCCTCACAAGTAAGTTTCCATTGTTAGTTAACAGCTTGAAAACCTTAAGGTAATTTAAATTTCTGATAGAAACAGTCAACAGATGGAAGATCAAAGTTTATTTTCTTTTACTACCAGCATACAAAAAAAACATATTGCACATCAAACAACCAAAACAAAAATAAAAATACTCTACTAAGGACTAACATATGTAGTTTATACAGAATAAACTTTCTGGAAATTGATCTTTTCAGTAGTTCAGGTTATGTCTTAATGGACATGACTAATTCAGCTTAGTGTTAACTAAAGCTATGTTTGATTTTTAAATACTGTACAGTTTAATAAATAAACCAAACAAAGCCTCAATGTAGAACAGTCACTGCCAATGTCACCCAGTATCCCTGCAGATTATGAGAATTTAACAAATGTATTCCAGTGGTCTGCAGATTTTTCCTCTACATACAGCATTTAAAAAACATGTATTAAAACAGACCAGTTTCCAGACTAAACTAATGGAGAAATTACATTTCAGTGCAAAATATTTTAGACTGCATTTCTTTCTAGTATTCCTCAGGTGAAGAAGTGGTTGCATATTATTAAAAATGTAACAAAAGCAGCTAATGCTTTCATAAAGAGTATTATGTTAGGGATCCCCCTCACATCTTTGCCGTATTTTGAAAACAAAATAACATTTCCTATAGCCAGCAATTTTGTTTATTTAAATGTTACATATACTATCTCAAGGCACATCTGATGATATATTTATAACACAGTAGGTGTCAAAGTATGTTTAACATATGATTTCTCCAGGATCCCTCCCCTTTCTGTATTCCAAAATGGAGGAACTGAAAGTGCGGTGTCAAGACTGGCGATCCATATTCTATCTTTGGCAAGCTTATACAAGCACTATTTTAAATGTAATGTAAAAGAACTGTAAACTAGGAACTTCAGTTTATGAAACACCATTCAGCACTGCTTCTTCCTGATTATTTCCATCCTCCTGAACAGTGACTTTCTTTTCATCAGGGCTGTGCTGTAGTTTAGAAGGCTCATCCCCAGAGGTGGTGGCAGGACCATTCACTGCCTTTTCAGAAGGGCTGTTTTCGTCAATCGCATCTTTTGCCTTGCAAAAACAAGAACAGGGGAATAATAAAAATTCCATAACAATACAGAGTGTAATCTCAATTTCCCTCTGGCTCACACAGCAGCTTTGCAAGAGGAAACACCTCGTCTGTCTGTGCCTGTATCCTGTCATTTGGAGCATCTGATCACTTACCTTGTAATTTATGGGATATTTCTGTGTCAGTCACTTGGAGGAAATCATGCCAATGTAACCCCAGGACTGCAACCCCCAGCACACCCAGAATGTTTATTTATTTCTATCTGTCTAAGCCCATGAACAAGTGCACTGAAAAACTGAGATTTACACCCCTTTTGAAGTCTACAGCAAGATGACATTTTGTTAATGGATCTTTCTTTGCCCGACTCAAGACATAACTTGTGGCAATACACTGTCACTTTAGAAGTAAAGCAATTCTGCTTTATTCAGTTCTGATTATTTTTCAGGATAACGTAATGCCACTCTGATCCTTTAAGGAAAAAGGATCAAAAACATATAATCTTTGTAAAATTCAGTCCTTCTAAAATAGTTTATACAAGTCACTAAAAATGCCACATAGTATCCTCTATCCCTAACGTGTTTTAAGGGTTGGTTCTCAAGACTTACCATGGGCAATTTTCGCATTTTATTACATAAGGCAACATTACTAAGTGCAATATATTAAAATGTGTACAGACCTAATCTGGTCCCTAAAATCTGCAACAACAGTCTACAAGTCATTGTCAGTTCTCTTTACTCTGGGCCCTTTTTGCTTTTAATGATTTGTTCTTGAACTTAAATGCACTTGTAGTCAAATAAGGGCGAGCTAACTGAAGCCTTCATTCCTTTACTGTTCTGCTGCAAGGGAGGAGAAAAAAGGAAATGTACATCAAAAAAACTTACCGCTTCTTTCTTGGTTTTGGCTACTGTCTCCTTTGGAGGGTTTCTCTGTCTACTCTGAGATTCAGCTCGTGATATATAATCAGCTACTGTTACTGTTCAAGGAAAAAAATCACAGTGATGCTCACATCAGCAGTCAATTCAGCAGGAACCTTCATGTCTTTTCTGCACAAGTTATGCTCTAACTGGGAGACATCTCACAAAAGGCCTTCACACTTACAGGTTATCAACCACACAGCAAGGATCAATTTGTTTCTCTTGTTAAAAACAATTTTCACTAAAATCAGTGGTAACAATGATCTGAAGGTGGACTCTTAATAAAAGAGAAATTTTGGTCCAATTGCAGATTTTATTGGAGAAGGGCCTTCTGTACTAGGTTTGAAGAGATTAGGCTGCAGGCTCTTTGAACTACAGACCATGCGTGTCACTGGGGTTTTATCAGCTTGAGTAGTGAAGAATTTCACACTAAGGAAATGAAAGGAAGGCAGTTAAACAGTGCCCAGAACCGGGCGGGTCAGAGCGTGGAATCACTTTGGATGACGCAGCATCAAATATTTGGTATGTCATGAAGTGACTGGTGAGGGAACCTGCCCTCCTCGAGGTACTGGGAGTGCCACCAGCACTGTGCCCTGGCCCCTGGCTCGCGTGTGGCTCGCGTTGTGGGGTGTGTGGACACAGGCGGTGCTGCCGAGGCCGTGTCTGTGCCGTTACAGCTGCGCTCACTGGGGCCGGCCAGGGCTCCTCTGACCTCTCCTTACCACCACATGTTCTCTGGTTTTGTCTGATCCTGCCCTCCTGTAACCACACCAAGACTCAGTTCTATCTTTAGAATACAGAGTACTGCAACTTTAAATACACACTTTTATCTATGACGAGCCACAGCACATCAGGGTTGGCAAGCATTACCTATTGAACTGTACAGTCATTTATATTTAGTGTATCAGGTATTTAGGTGAGCTATTTTTCTGGGTTTAGGAATGACTGCATGAAATCCAAATCGGACTGGGAACTACGACAGATGAATTTTCTGTTACAGTAATTGGACTTCTTACAACTGGGTCCTTCCAGAACTGTGAAGGCCAAGAGAGTTTCTGCACAAGTACTTCTACTTTAAAATGACGTTTTGTACCCAACTCCTCTAATATTAGCAAATAGGATGCATGTTTCATGCACACAGTGCATTCTTAATATTCCTCTATGAATAAGGCCCCATAACATACAGCAATGTAAATCAAATGATACAACTAAATGACTGAAGTACAGTGGTTGGCATTGTGGGGGAAGAAGGGGAGAGTTCTTTCACTCACACTTACTAGGTATTTATGATGATTTTAAATTATTACAGCATTTTAACAAAGATGTCGGAGAAATCTTGTTTGGGAAATATTGTTATGTTCTTAGAATACTTAAGATTTAAAAGAATTCCCATGGTTTTCTAGAAATTATTAACATTTCTTTATGTTGCTGACTGAAATTAGTTTCTTAGAAGTAAAAGCTGAAATCCTTTTCACTTTTTCTGCCCCTTTACAAATCCATATCACTAATACAAAACTGGAATGTTGAGAAGAAACGTGTGGGTTTGAGGTTTTTTAGGAGGGTGGGGTGTTTGATTTTTTTCCTTCCCCCAAGTTTTAGTTAGCGCAATAAAACAACTTTTTTCCTCTTAATCAAATGTTGTATGAGCACCACAGATACAAGGAAGACATATATGGGTGAAATTTTGAACCTGTCAATCTAGAAGACCTTCTGTTACTACCCTGTGCCGTGTATGTACAAGCATTTTCTAAACAGGGCATTGTATTGATAATTAGCCAGTTCACCTTTAACATTTGAAGTGTTAGTACACACAAAAGAAATGCAACAAGCCACAACAACAAAAAATTGGAAACATGCAATTTCACTTAAATTCCTCCTCCTTCCCACCCTCAATTTGCAGATGACTTAAACTATTCCCAACAGCCAAGGACTGAGAGCAGCAGTGTGAAGCAGGTGTGGCGCTGGCAAACCCCATGTGAGTTCCCTCACTGAGCTCTGCCAGGACCCACATCCTGCCCCTCCAACACTGCTGCTCAGCCAGTGCTGAAAAGGTTGTGTCCCAGTCAGTGCAAGCGCACAGATGCAGTGAGTGCAGACCATGAACCTTCATGTTTGTCGTGATCCTGGACCACGGAACTCAACAGCACTTTGGCCATTGACTTCAGTGAGAACTGGATCAGAAGCGTAACTCGTATGTCCAAGCAAAAAGTTAGACATCAATTAGTTTCATTAGACAGATTTTAGAAGTTTTCCTAGTAGAAGAAATGTCTTTCGTCTTTATCTAGTAGTCTTATTAGTTATTGAGTAACCTTTTGGTATTATGCAGCTCTATGTAAAACAGCAGACACAACATTCTCTCATGCTTTTGACCTGGTATTACCCACAGCTCCACTCGAATTACCTGGCTGTCTATCTTCTGCCTGACCCCTGAAGCGACGCCTGCGGCTACGATTGCGTCGCTGGGGTTTTTTGTCACTATCATCTGCAATTGCAAAGTTTATAATGAACTATTTCTGATCATAAAATAAATAAATTCTTCAGCAGTTTCAGCATGGGGCATTTAAAATGGCTTCTGTTAAAGACAGAGACTAAATAAGACAGAAAAGCTAAAAGAAAATTTTATACTGAAAGCATACAAAGTAACACAAAAGCTAGATTTTACTTTTTGTTCTTGGTTCATTAAAACATTTAGCCAAGTGCTTAATGACGTCAGATTTCATTTATTAAGTAACCATACGTCAAATTTTAGCAACATAACCCAGATTTTTTTTTCTACATTAAGCAACAGATTGTATTCTTGTCCCAGTGAGTATCAAGAGAATTTACTGAGGGAAAGTTCTTAAGTAGAAGCTGGGTAGAGACAAATTAACAGCTACTTAAGGAGCTTTCCCACACCGAGACTGATTACCAAGGACAAAACAGAACGTTGATCCATCAGTACTGTTTCTATCAAAGCAGCAGCACCAATGGGAAACAACAAGTCAAGTCTTTGGTGTCTCCATCAGACAATTTTTACAAAAAAGGCACATGAAAAGGCTAGTGAAGCTCAGTAAACAGAAGATTCCATGGCACAGCCACGGAAGGAGTCTTTCTTTAATCAGACAGCAACCTTGAACAGAATGATTTGTCACTTACAAAAACAAACAAGGGCTTCACTACACTTACAGGGACAACACATTTGTTTCTCAGCTTGCTCTGGGACTACCATCCAATCATTTACATACCTAAACCATTCTCATTAACAGAAGCTGTATCAGACTCTGTCATTCCATCCATAAGAACAGCATCTTCATCAGTCCTTCGCCGGCGTGACCTCCTGCGGCGGTTGCTGCTGTGGTGGGACTCGCTGGCGTCGGTGTCCACGGTCTGGTCTGACTCCGTGTTATCCAGCAAGCTGTAAGGGTTGCTGTCCGGGTCTTTAAGCACTAAACAAACAGAAAGTGTCCATCTAAGATACTGTAGTGATGTGTAACCATTTCCAGGCTGACTTACAGCTGTGTCCCAAACTTTCAAACTACAAAGCAACCTTAAACCAAGGTGTAATGCACAGTTATTTGATCTCAAACTGGATCCTCTGACTCTAACCCAACAGTAACAATTCTGGGGCACCACAACAGGCACCTGCACTACTTCACCACAAAGATTTCCAAGGTGACATTTAGAGACCTTTTACTCAAAACTGCTAAGTACATAAAACATACCTTACACTCTGTGGTTGTGTGGTACTTCTGACCCTGTTACAGTGTTAATGTTAGCACAGATTCTGATAAAACCTAACTTTCAATCAATGATTTCTTCTTTCACTCTTATCTAAACATAAGCTTACCTCAGAAGGCAACATGCTAAGGATTTATCAACTCTGCTAATAACATTATTATATGCGAGCAGTAGAGGAAGGAAATTAAGATGACTGTGAATAGAAAATAAACGAGAATCTAGAACACGCCATATAACACAACTATCACACAACTGCACTGAGATCACAAGGTATTAAGATCATAATGTAAGAATGGAGTATTTCCAAAAAGAGGTGATACAGAAAATTGCCAGGAAGAAAATCTCAATTCAAAACCCATTTGGAACACAGTACCAGAGCTAATGGATGACTTTCCGCCACGAGGTCCCCCGCGCCCACGACCTCCAGACACGCTACGTCCTCGTCCCCCAGGACGTCGTCTGTTGTCACGTTGGTGCCTGCTCTCCCTGTCATCTTCTCCTGCCAAGGACCAGTCACTAAGTTCATCTTTTCTCTCAGATTCTGTTTCAGAGGGATTAGAGAGCTCAGAGTTTGTACCTTGTATAAGAAGGAAAAGAAAATTGGAAATTAATATGAATTTGGGGATTATATTCTGGTTTCATATCCTCACAGAAATATTCCAGCCAGCATGGATGGGTATATATGTATGTTATTAAAAAAAAAAAGCATAAATATATATATAAAAACATTAATACACACACAAATATATAATCATAGATATATTTTAATATTTATATATACACCCATATATAAAAATATATGCACACATAAAATATAGAGCAGAAGTTATTTAAGTAAGATTCTCAATTTAAGTTTGTTTGTATTAACATGTGAAATAAGGGCTGAAAGATCACGAAATCTGCAATTTCTGTACACAGATAAACCAAGGATTAAGCAGTGTTTCCTCTCTTTGTCTACACACTGCAGGCATTTGGTGCAGTTTCTAGGCAACTTCTCTCAAATTCCCAAGGACAACTTTGCCACCTTATAGCTGATGGCTGTTGCTAAGCAACCCCTTCTGGATGCTGTAATGCTGCTTGAACAATTTCACTGTTTATATTAAACAGCATCTGTAATACCCGGCCATCTCCGAGTACCCAAACCACACAGCTTTTTACTACCTGAAAACCCAACACCTATTATTTATTTTAGGTATCCAGGAACTCCCCCTACTAACCAGTCTGGAATATAGTTTTAGACCCATATGGCTCCAATGTGATTCTTGCCATTTTGGGAGGAAAAAAAAAGAATTTGAGTTTTCCAAATCAGAGTGTGCATATACAAGCAAAGTGAACAAGTTTTCTTACAGTTCAGTCAGTTCATTGGGAAATAATAAAAAATGAAGTTACAAACATCATCATCAGAATCAACACAACTAACACTTGGCATGATGCAGGAAGCTATAGCCAGGGACAGACCGTAAAACCCACAAGGTGTCTGATTTTTTAACAGAAATGAGCTACAGGTAGATATCCAGAGTAGTTTACTGTATTGAATCAATAACATTGTCCTTCTTTGTGAAACATGTCTATATAGAAATGCAGTGTCTCCGTTTGGATGAGCTGGGGATGTGCACACCTGTCAGGAACTGAACAGTGCTTTTTAATTGAGAAATGCATCAGAACACCTCACTACACCTTACAACAAACCCAGTTAGTTCCTGACCAAATGAAAAAACCCACAGGATTTTGTGCTGTCTCCATTTTAAATCATTTTGGTTCACTTTTCAGAAATATACTGCAAAGATGGCCATGATCACAGACAAGCAATTTTTCTCCTTCTCAATCAGAACAGATAATACTAATTTCAGATTTTTTTTTTTTGTCTCCTGAAAAGCATCTCCAGCTCCCTTCTCAGCTTTTATGATGTTACTTACTAACACCGAAGTACAAGGTATTTCCAGAGTTTGGTTTGTTTGCTTTTTCAGTTTTAAACTTAACTTCACGACTACAAATCCAACGAGGTGTTATGAGCTACGTACAAAATAAAATGGCAATTCTGAATTTCCAACCCTATCTTCACTCAAGTATGCTGAACACAAAGAAATCCAGAGATGGTTTTGGCTTCAAAATAGCCTGAGGCCTCGCTCAAGGGCACTCACCGTAACCAGACGTGTAATTGGGGCCCCTGCGGCCTCTGCCCCGCCCGCTGTAGGACCTGGAGCCTTGCACTGAGGAGAGGGTGCTCTCATCAGTGGTGTAGCCCTTCTCCTTCTCAGGAACTCGAGCAGAGGAAGGCCTGAAGCCCATCCCAATCTGGCGCAGCTGCTCATCAATTTGGAGCCGTTCCAGTCTTAGTTGTTCTACCTCCTACATAAAATGAAACAAAAACCATTGAAAAGATTGCTGACAGATGTCCCTCACAAAACACAATCACCCACCCAGTCATACTGAAAATAATCATTCCTGTAGGAGAATTAACACCACCTTGAAGGTGACAACAAATAATGAAATTTAAGATCAGCTGTCTCTGAGTTTTGGAAGAGATCTAAAAACTTTCTCTTTCACCACTATGCAGGAAACTTGGCTGTAAGAGTACTATTACCTTTCTTAATTACAATTTAGCAGTTTTTTTCCAGTAAAATTTAGGGGAAAAAAAAAGCAAACTGACAAGGGAACACAATTCAAATTCATTCTCTCTGTTAACATCACAAAGCAAACCAATCTGAACAGATAATTGCTCTAATACCACATTGTATTAGTGTGTTCTCTTAGAAATTCCATCCTACCCCAACAGAGCATTAACCTAAGAACAGCAAAACACGAACATAGACAAAAAATTGTGTGTTAGTTCCCAAATGCCCCTTAAAGCCCTGTTCTTTACAGTCTGATTCTTTCTACCCCAACAGCACTAAGTAACCCTGACAAGGTATTTACAGGCCACGATATCCACGGGCAAGGGGTGGGCTCAAGGCACCAAGCTTTAAATCCTGATATACCGAGGAACACTTTAACAACTGCAAATCCCACCAAAGCTGTTGCTCAAAAATTCTGCTACTTCAACCCAAGTTTCCTCTACAGATTCTCCCTCCTGAAATACACTCACCTTGAGATATGCGATGTGATATTCCAACAGAACCTGGACATTCCCAATGCTTTCTTTAGTACCAACAAATACAAATGGTACCATTCCCTACAGAAACAAAGCATCAAAGCTTTTTATCAGGAAGAACATTATCATCAAAATACTGCTTTCTGTTTAAATTATATAAAGAAATCTTTTATTTGTTTTAAATTACAAAAGTGAGCTAAACAAAGGCAGCAACTGAGCCTTGGGCTGCAAAGACATGCTAGAAATAGCTCAGGCTGAGGTGACAGCAGGGGCTTTGGACTGTCTAGCTTTCCCAATGACCTCTTCTGGAGCTGAGGTAACCTGACATCCCGTGTTCACAGTCCCCCAGGCAACACACGCTCTGTGTGTTTCGCACAGCAGGTGTGTAGGAGCATCCACAGTTCACCAAGAAGTGCCCAGTGGTTCATTAAACCAACTTTACAAGACCAAGCACCTTTACAAGATCAGTAACTGTGTGGTAACCCTAATCTTTTGTTCTTATCTATTTAAAATATGTGGATACTTTTAACACTATCAATCCCAAATTACTTATGTTGCCAAAGTACATAAAGGATAAAGCGTAAAAAAAAATCCTCTTACTTCAGCAGCAAAAACCTTCCTTGAATTACTTCATATAAAATCTACTGCAAGATGCCCTCTTAAAACTAATGCTCTCTATATCCACAGGTTTTGAAATAAAACTGGGTTTGGAAATAAAAACCTAGTCACAGCAGGAAAGAATAAAGTACTTACGTCTTCACGGGGTAGCTTATTTTCATTGTCTCCTTCAATTCTCACCCTGACGACTCCAGACTTGTCTACAATCTCCTGAATCACTTTTCCATTTTTTCCAATAACTTTTCCTTCAGAGGGCAAGAATGGTTAATTTTGCACCCATGTGCAAAGTATTTTAACATGTTTATCAATATTTTATGTATAAAAAACCCCAAAGAATACCCAACACTATGTCAGAGTAAACAGGTGAAAACTTCCAAAATTAAACTCTCTCTATATGCAGAATGACAAGCAGTGACAAAGATCACCACTGCACACAAGCTTCTAATAGAACCAAACCAAGAGTAAAATGGCACAAGACTTTTGCAAATTCTTATTTTAAATGTATGTATCAAAATTATTTGGACCCCCTGACTCCACATGTGCCCTCATTGAATCTTTCCTGACATTTTAATAGGCTTATACATTTGTTGAAGCCTCTTAAAAAATTTTGCCTTTACAACAGACTTGTGCATGAGCAGTGCTTTCCATATTACCTTTAAAATACCAATTCTGAGATCATGCAAGGGACCCAAACCAAAAGGTTCTTCAGAACCTGTATGTTCAAATCTCAAAAAAAAAAAAAGACTCCTTGGCTCCGTTACTAAAAGACTCGAGGTCTTAGACTAAAGTTATATGGAAACATTTCTTCATCTCAGCCAGATATATGGCACTTAAAAACATTTATGTTTTAATTAGGAGCAAAGGAAGGCAGAACTACTTTAAAAAACAGTAAAAGCCAGAACTGTGTGACAGAGTACTCCATAAGGAATGTTCTTTACAGCAAATATCAACATGATACAAAGTAATGTGCAAAAAACATTAAAAATTTGTTTCCCTTTCTCAACAGCTCAAACAGCTCAGCAGCTTTGGGTTTTATCTTTCTGTATTGGTGTCACTGATGAGCACTACACTTTATTTGAGCTGTGTCTTCATTAAGTGTAGCTTAATCTGTCTGCTTACCTGTGTGCCCACAGGTGATGTGGGCAGGACATTTGCCTTCATCAGCCACTGGCATTGTGGTTGTTTAACAGCAGCATTTTCAGTTAAACACACTGCTGTGACTTCTGCCCTGATTCTTGTATGGGATATATTCACATTAATAAAAGCTCTCCAAATGCTCCCCAAAACTCAACTTTGTAGAACATCAGGTATAGTAAAACTCCCTGGATTAATTATATTTACTGAACATGACTGAAAAAAAAATTTGTTCATATACAAACTAGTGATTAATTTGCTGAACGTTAAAATGAGCTTTAACATTAGGTAGATGAGAAGACGATCAAGTTGCATCAGATACACAATTTGCACAAGTCCTATTAAAAAAAAACCCAAATGAATAAATAAAACCCCATTAACTGGGCCTTAATCTGGTCAAGTTCTAAAACCTTGAAAGTCTAAGTTTTAGGAGTTTGCACATTAATTATTTAAATTACATTATTTATTATATGCAGGCTCCAAGCCCCAAACCACAGGAGATTAAAGCCCAGGTTCTAATTTCCCCTCTGGATAATCCAAGCATTCAATCAGGTACAACACCTGCAACTTTAACACTGCCTCCATGCCCACACTGCCCACAGGCTGGGCATGGGGAGCAGGGAGCTGCCAGACTTGAGTAAAAAGCAAGATAAAGGAAGTAGAACAAAGGAAGAGGAAGAAAGTCCCCTGTGAAGACCGGACTAGGGGAAGACAGTTGTGTCTTCACGTGGAACACAATTAACCTCACACCTTTAGGTGGTTTTGAATACAGAACCTTGCAGATTATGTTACACCTTCATAAAGCTGCAACATGGAAAAATGTCTATTTTGAGACTGCAGCTGAGACCTATGAGCACTGCTGATTTATACAGGAGCTCACCAGCATCCAACCACCACCTGTGACAAACCTCAACCCAGGAGGGAGCAGTTACAGGAGAACTGTCTCACATCATTCTTGCAACTCAGCTATATTATTCCCAGATTAAACTTTGGAAGTTAAGTTTCAGCACTTTTAAGCAGTCTATTTAGTAAAGCGTATTTTTTCACTAGAATCTGAACTTCAAATACTACCATTAAGTTAGGTGGTACAAGTCTGTAATCAAGTCAGTTTGAGTGTTAAAATCCTGGCGAAGTATTATGCAGCAACAATATATCCAATTTCATAATAATTCTGATACATATAGTTTTAAAAGATTAATCACTTTGTACTAAATGGAGAAATCAAATATTGTACTGGCACCCAAATCCTCTCTGCAAAGTTATGATTAGGCTCCCTTTTCCCAACTTTTCAAGTTTTAGCAGTATTACATACCAACAAGATTTCTGGGAACTTGAATAAAATCCTCCACAAATTCCAAGTAACTTCTGGCCTTTTTTACTGCATCAGCAGTCTGGAAATAAATTTTAAAAAATTATTTGTGAATATAGCATGTTAAAAACAAAACCTTGTAGCAACAGCTGCAAGTCTTCCACACAAACTTATTTTCAAAAAGAGAAAAATAGAGACAAGATTAATCTACTTTTGAACTAAATCATAAAGGAGTAATTGAGTGAAATGCCCAGAGACAGAACTCAGTAGAAAAGTAAAGCATCAGTAATGAATAAAACATTTTTTTTCATGTTATTTCAAGATGTTTTGAGATATCAAAATGGATGCCCCATCCCTGGAAGTGTTCAAAGGCCAGGTTGGACAGGGCTTTGAGCAAACACTGCAAGTGATATTACAACCAGGGCACTCTCTTTCCAGATTGCTGGTTTCTGGCCACAGTTCATCTACAACGCTTTCCAAGATAGCACAGTGGCTCTGGTTACTGGGGAGAACTCCTGTAAATGCTCTCTTGCAGCTTTACTATTAAATGACAGAAACCAACTGAGTTAATTGAGTCAAATTAGCAACAGCAGAAGTGTAGAATGAAAGAAAAAATATCAGCATCTAGTCAGTAACAACAGCTTAAGAGCACAATTGCCATTTTACACTAATGCCTCAGCCCTTTCATCTGTCGTTTTTAGGCAACACAAGAAGTGAGAGCACCACCAGCTCCTGCACCTTTTAATCAAATCAGGCAAATCCTAGAAGAAGAAAATTTATAAACTTCTACTTCTGGCAAAGGTCAAAATGTTAGCAAAAGAAACATGGTCAAATTGGATTTCAAGATAATGAAAGCAGTGATCAAGCACGAGAAATAGATGAACAGGAAGCCACTGTGAGGAGCAGAGGTTACGCTGCATTCCCAGGGAAACTGCTCAAATGATACAAACTTACCACACACTAGCAATTCTTCATCTGCAATGAATTCTACAAAAGACACAATTAAGCAAAGAGTTCCTACCCTCAGGTATGTTTATTCATTCTTTCCCAAATAAAGATGAAGAAACAGCCAATGCATTTACAGAAACAGAGTCAAGACAAGAAAATACACAATTGCCAGAGCTGCAGCTCTCCAGTGTACCCATAAGCCTCTCTACATTTATCAGGAGCACTCAGGATTGTTATGTGAGTACAACCTGTGCAACTCACACCCCAACATGAGTGAGCACATAAAGCTGACTCAGACAAGGTATTCTCAGTTCCTTGTAGTGGAACATGGATTAAAGACCTCAAAGGATTCCAGTCACTAGCAACTACCTCTGTTAACTCTGAATTACAGCCTACACGTCCACTGATGCTCTTGTTACTTCATACAGTAGCCCAAACAATCAAGACACGTCCATGCTACCAAAGAGTTTACTAGAAAAATTAAATGCAGGGTATTTTTCTAAACTCAGCATTATACCTACCAGTGTTAAGAATTGCACAAGAATTGACTGCAATTCCATTTTGACAGTAATGAAGGTCTAAGAGGAACTTTTCTATTTCTGACACAGCTCTCCCTCTCCAGGAAGCTCAAGTTTCCGTAAGCAGTCCAAGCTACGCTGTCCAAACTCTGAAGTTCACAGGCCTGTGGTCTGTACAGGCATCACCATCAGAAGTTCAGGCAACCAGGAAAGGGTCTTTAAACCAAAATGGCCCTGACCAGACAGGGATAAATGCATAAACAGGATGCCATATAGTTTAGATTCCTTCTATCCACAGAGCTTTCCAATATTCTTCAAAATTTATCTTCATGTTTCTTCCCTCAAAGAGTCTGGCCCTGAGCAACAGTGAACTTTTTATTTGTATGCAAAACACCAGCTATGGGAAACCCTCAGACCGCGACTGCTATGTCAACAACACTGGTTCACTACTCCCACACATCTCAGCCTGAAATTGTCTGCCTGTGCATTCAGCCATTAGGGCCTGGCTGGCTGCCCACTGCAGCTGAAAAGAGGGAAAAAGAATAGGCAAGTGTAGCCAGATGCTGAAACCCTTATCATGTGGAATAGTTAAGCTGCCTGGCATTTTTAGAAGCACTTATCACTTCCACGAAGGACAAGGGTGGATGTGTCTAAAGCCATTTTTATTTAGGGGGCATCTGGTATTTATAATTGTTGCTGTGCACCTCTGTAAGAGGCTGGTGACAGTCATAACCTTTCCACAAGTTCCAGCATCACATTATTCGCATGAAAGAGATCAAAACTGGAATACACTGGACATTCCACTGCATTTGAACTTCTCTGATTCTTCCTCAGGAACTGAGATGCAACTTACTGGCAGTAGGAGATCAAAGAAGGATCTGTTGCCACCCTGATACCCTGGAAGCATTTAAAAAGTAAGAAAGTACAGAAGTTTGACCTCCTCTCCACAGGATCAACTTCATCCGAACCTTTGATCACAACCAGGTTCTACTCCTGACATAGATGGAGCAGAATTCAAGACCTCAGATTCCTGAAGCAGGAGACAACCACAGATTTCCAGAAGTGTTAACATCAGAGATTCAGTTAGTAGCACCTGTAAAGTTAGTAACATGAGATGAAAACCCTCAAAATATGTTCTCACAGGGCCCTGGTGACAGTGGCATTTTTGTCACTAGCCTTCTGCTTCCTGAACGGATCCTTGTTTCAGCCCAAGGACCAGCTACATATCAAGGCACTTGCGAGATTCAGAAAAGTCACACGAATGGAATCAACTTAGAGCAAATCATTATTTTACCAAAGCTAGTATTAAATTGCCAAAATATAAGGGTTAGAAGCAGTAGATACAAGCTTTAACACACCTGGCTAGGTCAGAGGAGCAGACACCACACAGCAAAACATACATGAAAGAGAGGCGGGAGGAGGAGAACCAATAACATTCTGAGGGAGAAAAGAAACCCAAACAAACCTATGGTCAAATAAAACAGCTGGAAATGATACTTCTCTCAGGTTGACCTGGGATATACACAGTGCAGTTACAGCATTCGTGCATCAGCAAAATGGAGTGATTAGGACAGAACACACCTCATGGAGGTCACCACTGCAACGAAGGCTTGTATTTCAAATATATGCAGTAGAAGCTGCTGTCAACATGCACAAAGACACACAAAAAAACTCAGGTGTTTTCTGTTCTTAGTTCTGGGCACAGCTCACACCAACCTAAAAGCAGATACAGAGTGAAATGCTCCAAGGATTCATACAAAGTTCCCCCCTTACCTCTCCATAGATTCTGAAAGTACCGGTATCCTCCTCAAGTTCAATGGTTGTAACTCCTGGCACCTTTCTGGCTTGTTGTATGTTACTGCCATGCGTTCCTATAGCAAGTCCCATTAAATCTTCTCTGACTACAAACTCCTCATGAAATGCTGCAGCAAGCTGCTTTGTGCACTGAAGGGAAAACAAAGGCAGACTCATCCACGTGCACTCACTGTAATGCACTGCTCTGAGATCAGTTTCAAGCAACAAGAGCCACAAGCTGTGGCTTTACCTCCAAGTGTTTCGTAGCTTCCTCGTTTCTGGACATCAGCATGAGTTTGGTGCGAATGCTGCGCAGGTGCATGTCACTGAGGATGTTCACTCTCTTCACTGTTGCTTCACTGGCAGACTACAGGAGAGAAGTTTTGGCTTTGTAAGCAAATACACATTTAAAGTATAAATCAGGAACCTCTTGGAACTATGTCATAAACATGATCTCAATTTCCAAAAGTTACATGAACGTTGTTCTTCCCCAAAACAAAGCATGAGAAATTCGGCACCACCACCAACTATCTATTCTCAGTCACAGCATGTTTTACATTGAAGACTTTGCTGCTGAATTACACAGTAATCCATTCCCCTTGATGTTGCCCAAACAAATCTTTCTACCACATACATACTTGCCACTGTATGAATAAGAGACCTAAGGCAATAATCAAGGACAACACGATCAAGCAGAGTGAGGTTCAAGTGGACAATATTAAGTAAATGGAGTTATGAAGAAAAACTAAAGCTGGGACAAGCCTATGTAGTAAGAAAACCACCACAGAAACATCTAAGTCAACAATTCCTTAATGGCTACGTTGAGCTGGTGCAGTTCTCCACATGGAAACCCAGCTGTGGGTCAAACTGCACAGTGTAATACAGCACCAGGGGAAAGCTACAGCTCCAGAGTGGAGTGAGATGATTTACCTCTGAGCCACCTGCTAAAATCAGTGAAATGGAACTCAGCTGAGAATGACAAAAGTCACACAAACAATGAGACGCAAAGCTGCTCCTAAATTTAGGTTGTATGCATTGGAGGCCTTACCCCCAAAGATTAAACGTATCTACTTACATTAAATCTCTCACAATTTACATAGCTGGACAAGTTAAACCATTTTCCATACACACACAGCTGGCTACGTATTTCCTATAAATAACATACTGGGAATTCATGCAACATTTACACAGAAGCAATTACTTACCAGTATTATTAGTTGAGCAGTTTCAGCATGATAAAAAATTCGACATGCTCCCACAGCTTTCTTGAAGTCTTTATGTGCATTTTCATTAGCACACCTAAGGAGACAAAGTGATTGTTATTGCAACAAGCTGCATCAAAACTGAACACGTAATAACACGATCAGACACAAGAACATTCAGTAGTTTATGGCACGGACTGTTCACAAACAGGAAGGTTCCTATTCTCTCTAACATGGCTGCAGTTTCCCTGTGGATTCTATGGCACCATGGTTATACAGCAGGTCTCAGTAACAGGCCCACTGTGAAGTGAATCACCTGTACAGGCAAAAAGTTCCCACCTGAGAACTTTCCTTCTGTCCCCACTCTGAAACCTCAGCAGGGGTCCCTGTCAGCAGTTTCTAAATGAGCTCCTGCAGCCATAACCATCTTTAAGGTTCTTCATGGACGTCTAAACCAGCCTCTAAAACAGAAGCCAAGTGGGTTTTTCTCCCCCTTCCAATAAGTAAAAGCCTTCTTAAAGCGGGCAGAGCTACTCACGCATCTCTCAGGTCTTCAGGAACATCCACTGTGCACTTGAAGAAGGTGTTCTTTTTGACAGTTTTGTTCTGATTCACAGGTCGGAGTCGTTCGTAAGTGACAATTTCATTGTAAGTGGCATCACAAGCAGCGTATTCAATAACATAAAACTGTGAAAGAGTTTTTTTTAAAAAACGTTAACTTCAGTAAGGAACAACAGAGACATAGTAACATTACCAGCATCAGCAAGGACGCACAAAATACGAATATTTAAACAAAACCCTAAGACTAAGTTGATATAATGATACATTTCTACACAAATGAGCCTGGACATACTTCAGCACCCCTGTGCTCCCTCACTGAAGTCAGAGCACCGTTATCAGCATAGTCTCACTCCCCCACAACAGGATCTTGGATTGATTTTTCTCATGCCCATCTCTCCTTCAAATACTTTCATTAGTTTGGTTCCAGTTCCAAAACCCCAAGTGTTTATTGGAGCTCTAATTCTAGAAAATATCTAACAGAGAGTAATTCTTCACAGAAATATCTACTCTGCTTTAAAACAAGACCACTTTAAAACAAACAAGGCAACTCCACTCATTCAATGGGAAAACTACCTGGGAATCACGTAAGATCAAAATCAATATAAAAACTCAATCTTTTTGACACTGCCAAATTTAGGAAGGCAAGAGAACTAAGAAGACTGAAGTTACCAATAATCTACTCGTACACTTGCACTCAACACGTGCAAGTTTAAAGAAGCTTGTGCGCACAGTATCCCTGAAACTCAGCTCTGTGTTAGGGATGCAGCCTTCTCCTCCCCTCCCTTCCACCTGGGTGAAATTTAGGGGTGCAGCAGTACTTTCATCTCTTCCTCCCTCAAAATTAGCATCTGTTTGTCTCAACACAATTTGCTTAAGTATCTGGAAAAAGTAAATCACTCTGGCCATGACACTTTTTTCTAATTTCAAGTTTTAAGTTTATTTTAAGTATCATCCTAATTATATAAAGGTGCTTTGAAATGCATCAATGTATCATTATTACCCCAAGTAACAATAATGAACAATAAACTAAACTGCAACTAAACTTAAGAGATCTACCACTACATGCTCTAAAAACTTAACTTCTACAGTTAAAGATAATTCTGGATATCAGAACAATCACAAAGCAACAAATCCTTGGACACACAGCTTGTTTGTGAATTTAATATTAACTCTAATGAAAAAATCTAAATACAGAACCATGTTAAAGACTCTACAAAGAAGCCAGCATGAACTGTGAGATTCTTTGCAGGGACAATTCCCTAAAATAACTGATTTGACAATCCTACACTGTCCACTGAGGGTGAAAAAATATTTTTTTTTCCTGTAAAAACTAGAAAATTAAGAATCAGTAAAAATGAAATTAAAATCAGAATTAAAAAATTTACTTCTACAACTTTTTCTGAAAATAAGCAGCACAGCAAGGTAGGTAACTGATAGCTAAATTTCAAATTTCTGTGACATTTAAAGAAAAGCTTATTAGCTACACATGACAAACTATCATTTAAATCAGTTTGTCTCCTTTTATCTTGTTTCCTTAATGAGCTGTTCATTCACAAGGGTCAAGACACAGAATCTTCCTTTGGTAGGTGTTTACTACCACCTCGCCCTTACAGAGCTCAGCAAGAGTTGATATTTCTTGACAGTTTTTAAACAATATTAGAAATTGGATAATTGCTTTTTCTCAGTACTGTTTCCTTTGGTTTTAGGAATTTGATACAGCAGAAGCATCAAAACACAAGACTCTTCCCACTATGAAGTTCAATTCTCTCGCTATCATTTCACAAAATAAAGCTTTAATGAGACCGGGTCAAACACTGCCACAGCTCTATACACTCAAGTGTCTGAATCTGCAAGTTACTTGGCAGCTGCAAACAACCATTTATTTATGGTAAAATAAAAACCTGACATACATAAAAGCAAAACAAGCAGTGTCCTTCCACTACACTCAATAAAAACACACACACAGAAACCAACCCACTGCCACCCACAGCAATAGCTACAGCAGGCTTAATTTACGGACTATAAACAGGTTCTAACCACAGGTGCTTTACTTCATTTTTAGCACCAAGTTCAATCCACAAAACAGGTTTGTTAGAAGTCCTGTCCTTGAGCATGCCTTCAGTCCTTCAAGCAATTAAACTGCAGATAATGGAAGTCACTTGCTCAGCTCTAAGGGCATGACCCTCTGCTGTGCAATGCAGCAAAGGTCATTCCAAAGTGGTCTCAACTTGTAATTCTCTTTTGTCATGTTTTTGTATTTGTAGTACTTTATTCAGAGTTTTTTCATGACAAAAAACTTCCATTAACTGTATTTAACATGAAAGCATGAAATCATTAAGTTTTAAAATAATTTACCTCTCCTTTCATCATTCGAACTTTTGCCAGCCACCAGCCACAAGGTTCTTGGTCATTTGCCCTAGAATAAACCTGAAAATGAAAGGAGTAAGAACCACTGAAAGGACATACAAACCTAATTCACTTACCTGCACGTATAATGAAGAAAGAACCACACAACTTTTCTAATTTTCATTAAAATGGAACAGTATTCTACTCCCAGCCTTCTTGCACTACAAGGACCATGAACAGATTTCTTTTGCATAAATTAGTGACGATTCAATGGAAATTTCTAAAGGAAGAAACCCATGGCTTAAATGCCTCTTTGGGGGCAATTCCTCAGTAATTCAAATACTGTCTTCATACTGGAAGTCCACATACAGAACTAAGTCCACAATTCAGATTTCTGTTTTGGTCTTGGCTTACTTGTTAAACCAAGGACTACTGAAATGAACCAAGTAATCACATGACTACATATTCCATATTAAAAAACACTACCAAGTTAATG
Organism: Cnemophilus loriae; assembly: GCA_013397755.1. Classification (NCBI taxonomy): domain Eukaryota; kingdom Metazoa; phylum Chordata; class Aves; order Passeriformes; family Corvidae; genus Cnemophilus; species Cnemophilus loriae. Next base: position 3,730,381 of record VZTF01002402.1, read on the forward strand.
CATGATCTGATATAGGACGGAGGACTCCTGGAACCCAGTTTTCTCATCTTTAGGTTTCATTTGCTCCTCATACTCTTCCAACAGGCCAAAGTCATTTGCATGCAGACTAAACGAGTTTTACAACAGCAAGGAGGAAAATAACCCTTTATATATAACCTCTACCAAAGGCAATGTATTTCAAATAACGGAGAAGAAAAACCCAGCACTTATACTACATTTTTTCTTAGATTAGTTGCCCAAAACTACGAAGGTATCCTCAGGAAAGGAAACTCATTACTTCAATTTTAGGGACAAGTACAGAAAAAAACCCAGAAGTTAAACTGAATCACTCATGATACTACAATGAGCAGGAAACAGAACATGCATATTTTGATGCCTGGATTTAATACATCACACCTATTAACACACCCTCTATCTGTAGAACACTGTAATTCACACAATTTCCTACCAGACATTTCATCTTTTATTGAAGGAGCTGTATTACATCTTCATATCAAAGATTTCCAACACTTTATATTCCAGGTCAAAAAAGAAAACCACCTACATTTTGTGTCAGAATTAAAACCTTTTCAGCTATTTTAAGTTTTAGATTTTGAAAAAATTTCCACTGGTAGTTTTGTGGGAAAACTGAAATGTCACAGCTTCACTGAAATTCTAATAAACCCATGTGTAGAGACATGCTCCATTTCAAACCTTCACCTTGCTAATGCCCTTACAACCCTCACCACTGCCTTGAACTTGAGTCAGTTACAGACCAGGACAGCTCATGAGCGTTCACTCACCTCCACCTCATCTCCTTCACCGATTTCTTTCTTGATATCAGGGGGTGGTGGTAATCTGACTTCATTGAAGGGCACCTGGCGCTCTGGTTGCCAACTGGAAGTTGAAGAAGCATTACACATTAATTCTCAAATTTTCCTATTGTTTTCTTCGTTTTAATTTTGGAATTCAGAGTTTCATTAAGATTCACTCTTCCCATATAATCAGGCATTCTTTCCATATAATCAGGACTGTTTCCTTATTGCTAGAAAGCAAACCTTGAAAGCAAAGGAATAACATTATCATGTCAAGACAAAAGTAGTATCTGGGAAGATATTTAATGACAAAATTTTGAAATTAACTGAAAAATTTAACTAATGGCTTTCATAAAACCCCGGTGAAAGATATTATATGATGTACTTAACATTCCTACTGCTCAAACCATAGAGCCTTTATACAGATTTAAGTTTAGCTTTGCAGTCCACTATGGGGTTCATCTGTTTCTCTACTTCATATTTAAGATTTTAACTGCTTACCACCAAAGTTTTATGTATTCCAGGAAAACCTGACTCCGATCTTTAACAAAATTTTCCACCTGCAAACTTGCTGATGTTCCCCAGTAACAGATTCAGATCAAAACCTATCTTTATCTGTTTAACAATACCAATTATTTCTAGGCATATAAAATAAAGGTTTACTTTCTTGTACAGCAAGGCTGTTTATTTTACTATAGTTGGCTCTACAAAAGAATTTTATTTGTAGAAGTGTATGTTTTCAGTGCATTTTATGAAGACTACCGGAGCAAGTAAATCCACTGTGTTCTCCTGAAATGCCTTTTCCTTCTACTCTGTGAATATCATAGAATGCCATCAGCTGTTCCTCACTCAATCAGAAACTCAACTAAAGACTCTACACAGGTTGAAATAAAACCAGCGGAAGAAAGACCCTTCAAAAAAACCCTATTAATTTCGAATATCTGAGGCACTTTTAATGGTATCTGTCAAAGCACTGCAATTCCATCATTTCCACCCATCTAATTCACATTAGACACCAATAGAATCAGAACCAACCAACTTGTAACAGTGAGGAATAATGCAGTCATTTGCTTTGCTGACTTTTAATAACCTGCAGACAGAGCAGCCTAAGTTAGTGGAACAAGTCTGAGCATAAGGAGCAAAGGGCACTTCTTCAACTTCCTAGATGAAAAGATGGATAAATTTACATGTTTGCTCTGAAAAGGCAGCCTACACTCAAGTGCCTCACTTAATAAATTTGTTACGTATCATATAGTTTTAATCTAGAAATTACAATAAAGTTTTTCTTTTAATTATAGTTTGAAAAACAACGAAAATGCATGAAGACTATTACTGAGGTGCTGGAACACATCCAGAGAAAGGCAAGGAAGCTGGTGAAGGGTCTGGGGCATAGATCTGATGAGGAGCAGCTGAGGGAGCTGGGGGGCTCAGCCTGGAGAAAAGGAGGCTCAGATGGACCTGAGAAGAAATTGTGTCAAGCTGTGCCAGGGAGGTTTAGACTGATATTCGGAAAAATTCCTTCACTAAAAGGGTGGCCAGACCACTAGAATGGGCTGCCCAGGGAGGTGGTGGAATCTCCATCCCCATAGGTGTTCCAAGGGCACATGGATGGGGCACTTGGCCATACGGTTTACTGGTGAACACCGTGGTGCAGAGCTAAGAGCTGGACTTGATCTCAGAGGATCAAGCATATGCCTTTCCAACCTTGAGGATTCTGTGACATGGATAGCTTTTGTTGAGGTAGGAAGGTACTTCGGCCACAAAATGTTAATTAAATCACATTCTATTTCGGAGAAACGGTGAAGAGGGCTGGCAAGAAAACTCCATTGCAATTAAATTGCCCTTGTTGCAAATATAACGATTACTAATCTCATGGTTTGGGTTTTCCCTTCCCCTCCCTGCCAGTGGAGGAAGTGCACAGTGGAAAAGTGCACAGAAGTCTCAGTTCTCAGAATATGAGGCCAAGTTTAGGTGGCAAAACTCTTCAAGTCCAGAATTGGAGCATCTCTCTGGTGAAATGCAAACCAAGATGTTTTAAGAAATTACTTGTGATGGGCTACAAACTACCTGCTAAGACAATCTGACAGAACTGATGCCTAAGCTATGGGGCACAAATCAAAAAAGGGAGGTTCTTGCTTCTTACAACACAGAAGCCTCTCCTTCAATACAGCTGCTTCAAACTCCAATGAGCCTCTATGAAACTGCACCTCAAGATCCAATTTTCCATCTAACAGTAATAAAAGTTTCCAGCTCCTGAAGCCTCCACATTCTTTCCTTGCCTCCTTACCCCGAGAAAATGTCTCTTAAAAGAATTAAGGCTACCTGCCCAGAGACTGCGTGTTGCTATGGCCACAAAATCATCATTAGCAGTCTGTGCTGGTACACTTAACGATACAATAGCTGTAGATAAAGATTGGCTAACAATAGCAGAAAATGCAAAGTGACAGTTTAGACTGCCTATTGTGGGGTAGATGTGTGTATTTGTTAGTGATAATCACTATCACAACACTGATGCTCTCAGCACAGGACACTCTTGCCAATTTCGGTTCCACTAAAGCCCTTACGAATTTAACTCCGTAAAAAGCGTACGAATTGATCAGTTTTACGTCACAGAATAATTTAACTGTGTATACACTTCCTGATCACATCTATTTTTAGTCAACAGAACACTCTACATATGCTGCAGCCCATCCTTTTTGAAACACGGCTGCCGCTGCCAGATTTTCTGTAGAACACATGGATGATATGGATACTAAACACTAGAAAGGCGTTTGCCAACAATTCAGCTCCTGCTGTGAACCTCTGGCACTCCCTTTAGCTTACTTGGTTTCTGACATGAAAGTATATACTTTAAATGCAAAGAGAAGTAATTACTTTTCTTTAGAAAGTAGTATGGATGTTGAATATGAAACTCAAGATTTGTCACATCTTCCCAGACCATGGATAGGATGAACGGTTCAATTTCTTTTCCTGTTTGTTGGGTTTTGGGGTGGGGGTATGAAAACCTAGGAGACAGTAACAGATTCCACAACCATCTCAGTGTTAGTATAAATTATGGTTGCCACCTCATCTTCTAACTGTCTTCATAAAAGAAGCACTAGAAAACGTAGGTTAGAAAGAAACAAAACACTGGGTTTTGCAGGGTAAACCCCAGGATTACTTATGTCGCCCCCAAGGATTTCTTTTCACACACACGTATATATGTATATATGTATACACACATACACACCTGGGATTATGTCATCAGGATTATAAACATCATGTATAAAGACACAATTGCACACTCCCTAGCACTACCTTTATTACTCAGCAATCTTTCTTGAAGAAAGACTAATCTACAGGTTAGAGCTGGCAAAGGCTAGTAACAATTTTCACATCAAAAGGTGACACATTTTATAGTATCTCCACCTAGTAACTGGAAGGGAAACTGGAAAAAGGATGTAGCTCACAGAGTATTCAGAATTAGCACTGGAATCTCCCAGGTAATCCACAGTGTTATCAGTCAGAACGCTGAACAACAGGTACTCATTTGTACTTTACCAGCCCACGGATTATCCCTGGCTTGCCACTACAAGTTCCTAGCAGCACCGCTGTGTTTATATATTAAATGAAATGGGCCTCATGGATAATTCTTTTTCAAGATTTGCTAACAGATTTGCACTCTTTTCCACTCAAACAATAAGTCTTTTGACTGGATATATATGTATATTTATCTTCCTAATTAGTTAAAAGAAAAAATCACCATCAGGGTATTTTTACTTTTCTCTGGTTGAGAATACTGCTCAGCATTCCAGAGGGCAGACATAAAATTGCTCATTTGAGTACTTTGGTATTTCCTATCCTTTCCTGCTTTCGTGTAAGAGTCTCAAGCCTTTGCCACTGATTCCTGTGTTAATTAAATTTGGCTGTCACATCTATGGGCATCACTAAAGATAACAAAGAATGTACAGGACTGTGTAACTGATGAGCTGAATTCTGATAAAGATTCAAGAAGGCAGTTCATGGAAGCTGAACAGAATAGTGAGCCTGTACTTCTAGAACTATATCTAATGAAATCTGCTTCCTCTTAAAGGCGAAACAGTTAAACAAAAAACAACAGCAAAAGCACAAAACTGAAACAACCTAATAGTCAAATAATTATTTTAAAAATAAAATACTTACTTGTTTTCAAATACAACTGTGAGGGAGTCCTCATGAACATCTTTGATAAATCCCTAAAACAAAAACATTTTTTGTTACAAGAACGTATGTGAAATCAAACAGGCAGCAATTTCAATACAGCCTGAACCTGAGCCAAGACCACCACTAACACTGAGGTTCCAATTTCGGAAAGCTCCAAGACACACTCCCACTCCTTGCACGAGGTTGCTGATATTCTTAGCTGGCTATTCCAAGACGTGCAGAGCACAGGGATTGCTCCCAATGACTGCTCAGATCTGACCAGCACATTTACAACTGAACTCACTATCAAGAGTTTCTCACTTTACCCACAGGAGTGCACAGATGTTTTACAAGAACAAAATGAGAGCGGTCCAGGCAAGGGCAGTTATTCCAATAGCCATGCACAGCACTATCTGCTTCACTGGTGCTCCTCCCAACACCAACAGAACCCTAAACAACTGTCCCCCTGAACAACCTGGCAGTCAGTTTGAATCACATTTGGCAGTAGAGGCTGCCACACAGCTAGTTATGGTATCGTCTTTCAGGTACTAAACTGGGGACTGGATGAGGCCAAATGCCTGTAGGACTTCCCGGGTAAACAAAGAGAATATAGTATTTTATGGATTTTTTGTGCTTATATTTAGGGGGCATCAACTATGCCAAAAACCTAAAGGTAAAGATCAATCTCTCAGAGTTATACCCAAGTATCCATGCAGAAATTAAGCTGCTACACTGCTTGATTAAGGAACGTAGGCATGTGAAAAAAATAATCATTAACAAAGAAAGATAAAAAGAACACTACTGCTGCCTTTGCTCCAGCCAGGTATTTGCCCAAGCAGAGCTGGTGAAGGAGGACCCTGCAGTTTTAAAAGGAGTAAGAAAACTGCATAGCTATGTTAAGAGAAGTTCCAGGAAATCTGCTGAATGGATTATATCCACTTAAGAAACTGCCAGCTGAGGAGGACGAAGAACATATCGGCTGTGGAAGGAGCAACCAGTCCACTGAGGTATTAAGTGTCAGCTCAGGGAAAGATAAATTTTGACACAGTCGATCCCTCCATGTAATGACAGACAGTAAAGGAGCCCACACTGACAGCTGGCTGCAAAGGGCCTATAAAAACAAATCTCCTTTTACCTGAGCTCACACTCGGCCAATGCTCCAAAAGCATTTGCTCAAAACCTGCTTTTCTGCTCCCTGAGCTTCCCTCAAACCCATCTGTCAGCCACACAAAAGACTGGTTCTAGCAGAAAGCACACTGCTAACCCTCTACAAAGCAGGTCACCAGAAATCATCCTGTTGAACCACCTAGTGCGCTCCTAATAAAATAAACCCTCTCAAAGGCCATCCTGCCACTGCAAGGGAAGGCAGGCAAATCTCCTTCTTTGAAAGGTAAGCAAGTGAAACAGTTGACAGCAAAACGCACCCAGAACCAGGGACTTTCGATTTCAAGGAAACTGGATGGGAGTATAAAGTTATCACTGTTTAAAGATGCAAAGAACTTATAAAATTTTACTGCCTAAAGCATGGGTAAGCCAGCAACAGAGGTAAGGCAGAACTTCTACCAAGTTTATACTACCAACAGTCCCCTTCAAACACGCCCCAGCATGGGGACGAATTAACATGGCACACAGTGCAGGAAATAGAAGTTTCTCTACTACAGTTAATCCAAACTCTATACAGGGACAAAACACTGAAGTCACAGCACTGAGAACCAACTTCATGCAGTCCAGCATTCTGCTACATGACAACTTATCAACAGACAGCAGTATTTACAGGAGAGATTAACTCCCTACTAGAGACAGCCATTTATCTGCATTCCGAGAGTCTGTGATTCAATACTAGTCTCTGCCTCATTATGCTACTTTATTTCATAGCTGAACCTGGTCTTCTATTGCTGTTGTGTTCTCACAGCACTCAACGTGTTTCTGAGGTCAGCCTGTAGTAGCTAAAGATTTATTCTGCAGAACTGAATTCAGTTCTTTCCTTTGCTAAAAAGCACAACTTCGCAATCAAGAGAGATTCCAACTCAGGTACAATAAAACACTTGATTAACATTCAGAACTTAATGCTCTGTAGAGTTTAGAAAGTCATGAATCGACTGACTGCAGATTTCATTAATAAGACAAAAGAAGTGCAAAAAAAGGAATCCAACTGCACTGACTTTTGAGGATTTAAGACAATTAGCCCATTATCAGGTGAAGTGTGAGTTTGTGTGTAAGGTACAGACAAGTTTTTTACAGTCACAACCAATTTTCAAGGTAAGGTCCCACTGAAGAATGCCAACACTGAAGTGGAACAGTAATGCAGAGATACAGCTCAGCAGACCAACAGCTGACACTGCACAAACGTCAGCTGCATAAACAGAAACACAGGACCATTTTTAATAAAATCCAAAGTACAAATTCCAACAAAGAGTCTGTACATTTTACAACACCACGAGAGTTTCAGGAACTCCTTCACGGAAGGAAGTCTTTCAGTTCAAAGTGTGCACACTGCTCTTTCCTCCCACAGGAGAATGTAATGCAGACTCACTGCTGGCAGACACGTAGGCAGTATTGCCTTGGCATTACCTGCACAGCTTTTTCACTTGCTATTCCCAAACTCTTTCACTCCCTAGTATAATCAAGCGTAACATCTATCAAGTATGCACTTCAGGTCACAAATGCACAGATGTAAAGTATTAAATAAAATTATATAACTATTAAAGGCCTGATCACAGTCTAACTGTACAATTACTTCCTACTATTAACAATTTCTCTACAGCTGTGGGGATCAGATCACATTTATAGCAATTGAAGCACAGCAGTCTGTGAGATATTATGGACTGTATGGTCCATCTGTAATAGAACTAGAAATAATGAGAATTCAATATGGCTTTTAAATAGTTTTCTAAGAAATTATTTCACTACTGTCAAGAAGGATGTCAAAAGTATCATTAGAACACTTTCTGAAAGCAAAACTTCCTGCATACTACTAAATTACCTTCAACCCCAACTATACACATTATCAGCTGTCACTTACAACTTCGAGATAAAACCAGAAAGAGATTTCATGCATGTCAGGATAAGACAGAGTGCAGTTTTTAAAGAAGTCTTCATAGAGCCTATGATTATTAAATTTCAGAAAAAGGTTTTACAAAAAAACCCGTGACATTAAGATATTTCGCAATACAAAACAGACTTTTTTACATCAAAAGTCACAGTAAATCCTATAAATTCACAAGGATTTCTCTAGAAGAGGTGTGATGAACATAAAACAGAAAAGTAAATAACCTGGTTTTCAATTAGGGAGTTTTGAAGGAGTTCTTTATTCGTGAGGTAACCTATATAAATAGATTTGCACCAGTCATGCCTTATACTGTATCAAAAACCTTCTCTACTAAATTAAGTAATGATCCATCACCTTAACTTTTGCTCTAATGAACAAGGTATTCCGTTACTGAAATTTAATTTAGCAGTGTTGCCTGAGACAGATAATGCCAGTTTCGAAGCTTCAAGAGTTCTATGTTCCTAACATACCATTCCATGTACCTCCGGTGACGAGGCAGAGCTAACAGGAGTCCACCAAACACATCATCAATAAGCACAGTGGCATCAGAAAGAGTGAGGAATTGTAGTATCAGCAAGTGAGCTTACACACAACTTTTGTGTGTGCTTTATACCACACACCAATCTGTGGAGGGCAAGAGGGGAAGAAAAATTGACATGACTTCATCTTGCCAGACCTCTGATTTGGCCTGGCCAGATATTAGTGTCAGTCACTCGGTTTGTGCTGTGAGCTGGATCTCTGGCAGTCCATGTATGCCCTGGCTGCAGCAGCCCAGCTCAGGAGAAGCAGGAGACTGTACTGTACTACAGGCTATTAATGTCCTGCCGGCTCCACAGGCTCTTGGGGTCAGACCTGTCTCTGCCACTCACTTGGCAGCAGCCAGGCTCCCAACACCAGCACCTGCAGAGGGACGGGATGGGAGACCCAGCGAATCTAACCTGGGGCTGGACAGGGTGTGCGGGGTGAACAACAGGGCAGGAAACTCTCAACCAATCATTTACACCAAAATCACTGCAGCTGACACTTCCTCATTTCATAACAGACACCCACACACACTCTTTCCCTTTTACCTGGGTTTTGCTCATGGATTTAGGATTAGGATCTGCTGATAACATAAACGGATCAGGACTTACTGAAGTGCCCTTACAGTGAACTGTATGTCTATGTGTGTACATGCACACACAACCTTTTTTGTTTTTTTTTTTTAAATCCAGTTCCAGGCAAAGTCACAAAATCTGTAAAACAGGTAGACGCAATCCAAGTTCCCTCCATATCCTACTTTCTGGAAGCTTATCTGACCCATCAAGTAGGGTGATCCAACCTAAAAATGAGGTGCTGTTAGTTTAGCTGCAAACTTTCTTTCCAGGGACAGCCACTGTGTTGGCTTTTGAGTCACACATACCTGCACACTAAAACTGTATTAATATCACCTTACCCACTGCTGAGCCAATTTCAAACAGCAAACACTTCGGCATCTGGTACCACGGCCTGTTTCTGAACCAGCAACATAAAGGTCAAGCAGCCTATATCCAATTACCAAGCCTTTCACTCCTTTTCAGATGCAAGAACCCTTGGTATTTCTAACTAACACTGAAACACAACTGTTTTCATGTAACAAACACATAAAATAATTATTACTAAGGGATGTATCTCATGCTGAGCCCCCAAAGGAAAAGAAAAAGAAAATAAAGCAAACAAAGGAAACTTATAAATAACCAAACCACTGGACAAGACTGAACTTGGTATTATTTTCATTTTAAGTGATTAGCTGCACCTGTTTATACAAGGAACTGATAAAAGCAAGCAGCTGTGGCTTACTACAAAACACAAACATTACAAGCAGGTATTAGGAAAGAAAAATATTCTGAACGATCACATAGGTTTTAGCAAGCACAGTTTAATTTATGACATTACTGCTTATTTCCAGCCACAATCACACGTAAATTCCAGGGTTTTTCTGACAGTTGTGCAAGAGCCTCAGCACCGAATCCCCTGGTTTGGGCTTACTCACGGACGCCTCGATGACTCATTACCTACACTGCTTTCTTCATATGCATCCTCCAAAAGGGCAAAACTTCTGGAAGACACCCTCCACTGATCATGTACCTCAGCAATCAATAACCATTCCCTCTGGCATCTCCTTTCTATCAGCCTAAAAGGCTCAAGCAAACAGCTCATCGACAGCTACTTGTTACAAGACTCTACACAACTTTCAACTGATCAGGAACAACTTTAATATGTCTAAAATTTCCCACCCATATAGATGTAGGGCTAGACATAACAAAAAGAAGTGCTGACAATTATAACACAGTTGAGATCTTTATAGAAAAAAAACAAAGGTCATTCCAGTTACAATTTCCTGGTGTAGTAACTGGGTATGAACAGTGCGTAAGCTACACTCCTAATGACAATTTCCTATTTTAATAACCATCAAGCTAAAAACCACCCAGAGCAACTCAAGTTGTTTGCAAAGCTGCTAATTAAAAATTGTAAGAAAAATTTTTAAAATAATTATATTTTTATTGATGCATAAACTTTCTCTCCCACAGAGTTGCTCATCAAGTTTTGGCTCTACATGTGGAGAAATGGTGTGTACTTCTCATTCATCATTTTTTCCCCTTAGTAATATTTTGGCTTGTGTCTGCCTTGAGGCCGATGCCAACTCCTGCTACCAGCTCTTTGCTTAGTTCTGTTACCAGAACAACTGCAGCTCTTGAAAGAGGAACAGGCCAACAAGGAAGCACTTCAGAGTCTGTAAATTAAGGGTTGAGTTCCATCTTAATTCATGTTTTTATTTTTTTTTTCCCCCTTGCATAATCTAAACAGCTACTACAGTAGAACATAAAGAACACAAGTGCTTGCAGCACACCAGAGCCTGTTTTCCAGCACAGCTAAGTCCCTCCAAGGAAAAACACAATGGATCTTCCAGAGTTGTTCAGATGCCACTGAAAGACTCAGAGAAATTGATCTGATGTTCAATTTATGTACTTTGGTCTTACTGTAAGGCCCAACCCATTTCAGGAAAGCAGACATGGGAAATCACGAATAATGTGCATCACCAGGGCTCTTGATTTGCACACAAGTGAGCACATAAAGGCTGATGGAGATACTGAGTAAAACACAAGTTTTTGTCTTGTTCTTCCCAGATCCTCCACAACTGGCAGGTCCAGAGGCAATGGCACAAATGGGAAGATAGGAATTTCCGCATGACTGTCAGGAAACACTTTTTTTTTCTACTGTGAGAGTGACTGGTTGCCTGGGAGGTTGTAGAGTCTCTGTCCTCAGAGATCCATGGGCAACTGGCTCTAGGTGGCCCCACGTGAGCGGAGGTGTGGAGCAGCGGAACTCCCACAGTCTCTGCCAGCCTCAGCCATCTGTGATTCTGTGAATTACTTCATCATCTTAATGACACAGTGAACCCTCATCCTGAAAACACTGCAGGCAGGCCAAGACATGGCTGGGAGTAATCAGCTCTCACTCTCTTCAACACATTCAGAAGCCAAAGAAATCCAGGCATTTTTGACCATTCCATACATTAAGAAAAGCCTACTCTAACGTCCCAAAGACAAAAACTTTCCTGCCATCTAGTCCTCACCTAGAATGCATCCACTTTTCTACTCTCAGGAATCCCCCACAGCACATTTAATACATGCAAACCCGTAACCAGTAGTCTTCAGCAACCCTGTCTGTTCTCCTCTGTTCCATAGCACAAACCTCCCCATTTTTCAGAAGCCCACAACCATTCCAAGCCCCATCAGTGCCATCTGTTCTTCAAAGACAAGGGGTGCTCAAAATTATGATATATGCAAAGTCTTCTAAGTTGCAGGAAGTGGCCAAACACTCGCTCTGCTGTGTAATGGTTGAGAAACTGGGATAAAACACACAGTAAATGCTGTCCTGTTCTCCAGATTATATTACTTCTTTAAAGCAAATGGAAAAAAAAAAAGAAATCACAAATTGGTATGATGATTTAGAAATACAAGTTTAAAATTAGATCATAATATGCTTTCTCTTATAAAATTTTTTTAAAAACTACCCAGGATTTACCATAACTGTCCACTGATACATGAAAACTCAAAATGCTTTTCATGATGCATGGATTTTAATAAAGAATATTAATCTTCCATACTAGTTTATTACAACCATAGTGTATACATATCATGTATGCTCTTCCTGAAGAATTCCCTGTTAAAACTGAAGAGCAATTATTAGAGAACTGAAGAAACTATAGAGTACCATTTGCCACGGTCATACCTCTAGTAAGTACTGAAAACACACTGTAATGCTCCAACAGATTTAACCACTACATCCATTCTAGTGCAGCTCAGTTGCAGATCACAGTAACAACTCATTAAAAGACAACCTCTCACGTTATTGTTTACATAATTATTTTGGGTTTTATCTGTTTTGGCATAGCAGGATCTTTCTGATCTCATTTACCTGGGGTTATGCGATGCTAATTAATCCGAACTCAGACTGTTCTAAGGGCAAACCTCAAATCTCATCCCATCTTACAAATTCTGCTGTTTCTCTTCAGAAAACTTTCGCCACTTTCCATAGAGTGTCACACAGCTTAGAAAAGATGAGCCTCTTGTCATTATCTTGCAGTGATCAATGCTACTGGTGCCCAAAATAGGACACTTCCTAAAAGAGACTCACACACCCCTTTGCTTTAGGTCACTTTAAACAGCGAGTGACCTAGGACTGTTACCTAGTTCCAAAATAAATGTAAAACCTCTGCCTTCCTCAAGAGTAAGACTCACAAAATGGAGTCACTGACACACACACTTCACTGCATTTAGCTCACAAGAATAATCTTTTAAAATTCTGTTTGTTTGAATGATTTGGTTTTGGGTTTTTTTTATGGGGGTTATGTGGTTTTTCCCCCTCCACATTAACAGTGGATTACTCTGAGTTGGGGCTTTGATCATTGTGCATCCAATCATTCTAACCTGCCTTCATCCACCATGAAGATGCCATCACTGGACTTAATCCCCACTTCATTGATCTCAAGGCCATTATGTCACTTTTAATTAAAACTTCTGCTTTTTTAAGTCACTGTTCACAGGGATAAAACACATGATGGTGCTAATCCAAGTCCGACAATTCTCACTGATTCAGGAGGAGATGTCATCCTTGCAGATTTTAAATCAGACTTATTGTGGCAAATTCTGTGCACACAGATCCCTTCAGTCCAAAAATTCAGCACACCCCATACTCCCATGTGTCTGACATTCCTCTCAAGCAGAAGAACAACTGATCCATCATTTGGAAAGTTGTCCAAGATCACAAGGCGTAATACGGAAAGCTAAGAAAAGTGTTTCCAAATTCTGGGCTTCTTAATGCTCAGGCGGAAAAAAAAAAGTCAATTCTATTTAGGAGCATCCTGTTCTAGATGCAAATGATTCTGATGTGGGTTTCTGTGTGATACTTCAGGTTCAACAAAAGAATTATCCAATGTATAAAATTTACTACCTACTCATTTTGGTAAAAAATGCAGAGGGTTCCCTACCAAGGGGATGCAGCTTATCCCACGGCATTCTTTCCTCATAAGGGTATCTCCCATTTGTCTTGGCCCGTTGAAAGAACTAACTCCTGAAGTCAGCTGGTTGCAATCCCTTACACCCAACTGCCTCTACATACTGTACAATCACCACATGATTCCCAAGCCAAATCCACAGCTGCACACAGGAAATTCAGCGGGGGGGGTGGGGGGGGGGAGGAGGAATTAAAAGGGACGCCCCCACACCAAGTGCAGTATTGCCCGTGCAATGCCACGCTGTGCATGTGGTTAGGCACAATAGCTAAAGAGAGTCCCGAGATTAAATCCTCCCAGAACACAGCCACGCTGCGTGCTCACAATACTGGCTGGAATCAGCCCTTCTGGAGAGGAAGACAGGAGCCTACTGCCATAAAAAGAGCTGGGATTCTTAAACATCTGAAGCCAGGCTTAGGGGAAAATGACTGACAGGCAACAGCTGAGAGTATTCTGCATTGATCCTGTACCATCCTGACATTCCAGGGAGGGTGATGGTGAAAGAAGATTTCTGAAGGCATAAATAAACTCGAAATCTTAAAAAAAATTATTTAAAATATTTTAAATTCATTATTATCGCCCCGCTTCACCCCATACCACCCAAAAGCCCCTGCATCTTCCAACACCAATCCCCCCACACGCCCACCCACCCTTCCCAAAATGAAGGCTCAGGGAATCCCCGCGCCGCGCATCTGCTC